>WOVY01006976.1:0-84743 GCA_013436015.1 Rhipicephalus annulatus
ACATTTTGACATCCGTGATGACACGGATGTCACGGGATTTTGGTTGACACGGGGATTTTGGCGCAAAATTTCAAAAATGGGAACTTTGACCTTGATTGTCTTCTCTAGTTGTATACTTACAATAGAGTTCCCAGAAAGTATTCGATCATTTCATCAGATTCGCTGTTTTACTTGAGTGTCCCTACAAATCGAGCACTCATTGCTCAATTCATATGTTTTGATGCCTAGTGCGTGTCTACGTTTCTGCCACGTAATTTTACATGTGATAAAGGAGCAGTGACATCAGCTTGATGCACGTTGCATTTTTTGCGGTAACACGTAGTTATCGATCCCCTATTAACAATTTGGTATTAATTAAGCAACAGAGGGATGAATTAATATATGTATATCGATTAGCAAGACCAGTATCAAACCCAATTCGGGATGGGTGCAAGCCTGCCAATTTTCAGCGCTGCTAAGCGATCACCTTCCACGATTTCGCCCCATCTGATCCACGTGGCCACACGAATGGTGACGTGAGTTTCAGTTTGACATTTGGTCTGCTCAGGGCGCACATGTATGGGCATGTCTTTGCCACCCCCATTGTCGTCGTCGTTGTCATAAACGTCCACAAGTGGCGATGGAAACACTGTGGAATGAGAAATCGTGGTGGTTCATGGCGTGGCGAATTGTTTTCGGGTCGATCCTCCTCTGAATAGTGATTCTGAAATCAATGCCAGACCAAGCAGCGACAAAGCAGCTGAAGACGCACGCTTGGGCCACGCTGGCTGATAAGACATATCAACGCTGCATGCGTGTTACTTCTTTGGATGACCGTAGCATCAAATAATCCCATTCGTGCGCTCGACTTCACAACAAATCGCCCAAGCGGCACAACGTAAATGCAGGATTCACACGAACATGCTGCACGAAGCAAACAAAACAAAGTAAGTGGAGCCATTGCCAGGAAGCCAGGCGTCACTCGCTGCGAGACATTACCACGTGTAGACACCGCAATGACAACACTAGGTTGTTGACGTCATCGCTGCTCGCTCATCGTCTCGTAGTGATTGAGGCGTGGCCTAGAACTCGCTGAACACGTCAAAGTGCTCTCAATGTCTCGTGGCAAAGAACACACTATTGAGCCTTTGAACGCTCTTTGCACTCGAAATAGAATAACTTCTACGGGATGGACCCCATTCATACTTCGCTAAAGTAGCTCGTGCATACCAAACAATCGAAGGAACACCACATCTCAAGTTGAAAATTTGGTTTCACTGCTCTTTTAAGAATATTCCTTAGCATGACGTTCATTTAGCATTTTTTTTACAAACCAATGTTGAGGACAGGCATGCTTTGCGGTAAAATACCTGCTAGCCACGTAGAATTCCCAAATTCAATTTCATCTCTAGCCCAAGTTTTTTTATTTCATTAATTTCATCTGTCTCAAATTTACGCTCGTGAAAATGCAGATTTTTGCTCGCAACTCCTGACATTGGAGTTGAACAAGCTCTTTAATGCATTGTGTAATAAGGACGTGCTAGAGTGCTTGTAGCAGACTTTCCTAAATTGAAATGAGCAATCTGCCACTGTCCCCCAAAAAAGACTTATGCAATTAATGTATGCTTCCAGTACCAACCTATGGGACGGTAATTTGGAGTATAACAAACAAATTTCAGAAGAGTTGAAAACAAAGTAATGAGCAATGGAGTAAAAAGTGATTGGCATGACATGAGAGACACGTGGGGAGCAGAGTGGATCAGTGAATTTGCGGGTAGCCAGTGTTCTAGCTGATGTGTTGATAAATAAGAGGATTTGGTCAAGTCGAATGCAAAATCAGATAGACAATAGTCCTGTAGGAGTGATGAAATGGACACAGGATTGGGAAATGTTAGCAAGGAAGGTAGAGAAATTAAAAAGTTCACAGACATCTGTGGACATTGGCTCGCATGAAATATAGTGAATTGGTAACCAGTGGGAGGGAACTTTCTTCTGCAGTCTACTCAAGATAGGTCGAAAATGATGATGGTGACTGGTTATTACAATGTCTAACCATTATGATACAGCAGCCGTTCCAATTTAATTTGAGTTCATATCACTCAGCAGCAGTTCTTATGGGAATGTAACAGCACTCCTCATTGCATGCGACAGAAAATGTAGAGTCGGGCGAGGTGCATGCTGGAGTTTGTTTGTGCACCTGCTCTCACCGTGGTGCTTAACCTTCGCAAAAGTGAAGTACGTTGCTCTGTTACATTGCTGAATGAGGATAGAAAATTGTACAAGTTGGTTATGTTAGTGCTTAATAAGGCTGGTTTTCTCTTTTGTCCATGTTTTTTTTTTTTGCTCTGTTAAGTGTGATTTTTTATTGTCTGTGTGCCTCTTCATTTACTGTGGCACTATCTATGCATGATCGCTACTGATACATGGCAATAGACGCTGAATCGTACTATTTGTCATCTGTTGAAGCCACTGCATGTTGCCTTACAGTTGGTTTTTCGATGATCAGTGAGCGTGCTAGGTGCTATCTTTGTATTGCAGGTGTTTTGCTTTGCCAGGCACAATTTTGCTTATTAAAAAATTAAAGATTTGTTGAACTAGCTGCTGCAATCATTGCTGTTAGAACTGTGTGGCAAAATGGCATTTAAAAAAGTGTGTATGCCCAGAGCAGGCTTCAAAGAAATTTGCTTCCTACCTCCTCTTCTTCTAGTATTGCTGCCTTTTAAAGCTTTTTTCATGATAATAAAATCATCTAGGACAATTTAACAATTCTATTGGTTCCCGAGAAGTATAAAATGCATTGTATGTTACTAAAGGTTTCAAATTTAGGTTGGCACGCACAAATCTGACGGGTAAATCTGCTTCTCCTGTGTAGGTGGACGAAGGGACAGTGGCGGCACCGGCGTATACGCAACTGAAGGCCAAGCGTGTACGCATCACTCCCGAAGAGCGCGAGGCCCGCCGTGTCGCGAAGGAGCTCGAGAAGCAGCGCAAGGCCATGGCCATCGAAATTGGGCGTGCCTCTAAGCCTGGGCACTGCATGAAGGTTAGCGGCCGGCACCCTTTCTTTGTTGCTTTAAGTTCTTCAGCATGCGGGGACAGGGGTGGGCACACATGGTAGTGGGGCCCATTTATTCGAATCATTCCATTGTTCGTGTGAGCCTAAAAATGCTGCTTAATATGAGTTCTCTTGCTTGGCTTAGTAATTTCATCATTGCAAAGTGTTGCGATAATAGTAGCAACAATGTGCCACGCAGTATGTGACAGTGGTGTTGGACTCCCGGCTAATGGACGACGAGGCTTCGCTCCAGCTGATGTGCGAGACGCTAGAGCAGGCAGAGATCCGAGCTGAAATCCAGACACTACCTGTAGAGCGTGCCGTCTGTTGGAAGCGCACTGCACTGTCTCTAAATGAGGTATGTCGAGCTATCGAATGTTTTCGAGGAGAGAAGTGTGTGAAGTTTTCCCACTTCCAAGTAGTGGACGAGCTGAGCTTGTCGACACGTTTTAAATAAAAACTAGACCTGTATGAATACTTCAGTGCTTCAAATGCTAGAAGAGTATTGCAGTATTATTTGGTACACCGTATTGCAAATGAACATCATCCACTTGAAGCATAGCCAGTTGATGTCTTGCGTGCTCTCTTCTGCGGTACCATTTATCTCTTATGGCCTTGAGGAGGCGGCAAAATTTGTCCCTTATTGACTTTCACTGCTTTTGTATTGAGGCAGTAATATCGTGTTCACATGTGACACAAATCCGTACACTCTTTTGGTCGTGAGTTAGCCCAAAATTTCTTGGTGGCGGTCAACTCTTTTTTGTAGGTTGTGTTGAAGAAGCAATAGTGATGGGCTTGAGCGTGATTGCAATCTGAAGTACTCGATACGCATATAGAGTTTCTGAGAACTCACCGGCAATGGCAGTGTCTGTTAGTACAATTCATGCTACCTTGACCTAGGGGCACCTTGTCGCATGTTCTTGTGATGTTCGCGCTTTGGGTGCCATAGTGTAGGGTGGTGTTTGATGAGGACAATGAGCACCTCGTTATTTTGCAGCTTCCGTAACCTTCTTGCTGTGCAGTAAATTGACAAAACCGCCGGAAAAAAAGCAAAAATGCAACTTGTTTCATCGCACGAGCTAGATGGGCCCGCCTTGTGGCATGCGCTGCAAGTGTGCGTGCAGTAGGCTTGTGCGAATATTCAAACAAATAATAGAGTATTCGATTCGAACTTAAATAATCAAATATTTCTAAGTATTTGACATGAATGAATAGGTGTATACCAAAACGCATGTAATTGCTTGTAAAGGTGGTTTTACTGCAGCATAGCGGCGCTAAACCGTGAAAGTACCTATTCAAAGGAAATTTGCTCTACCGCGAAGCTCTACTTGAAATTTAGAGGGGCCCTGCAACACTTCTTGAGCATGGTCAACAAATGCTGCCTATCGGTAGTTGAGGCTACCGAGAACAGGTGAACTAAATATTATAGCACAGCACACGACCTGGAGCTCACAATAAGCTATGAAAGTCGGATGAAAATTGCTCTCTTCTCTCGGCAAATGACTCCACAATGTCAAAAATCGAACGAGCACGGGTCGCTCGATCATTACTGGGGCTGCTGCGTGTGGCCACGACATGTCCACAGTACATGCGCGATCGCACTGAAAAGCCGCCTATTCAAAGAAAGAAAAAATGGGAGAGAAAGAGGGCTCAAGGTCACAGCACGCACTTGTCGTATTTTCTTTCCCATCTCTCCCGGCTTTGCTTCAGGCGCTTTCAATGGAATGAGAGAAGAGAGAATGCAATTGCAGCATGTGACAAATCTTTGTGACTCCACTCGTACTGGATAGATTCTAAAAAATTTTTGCTGCGGTTAATTCATAAGCCTTGCAATAAGCTTCTTTAGTGAATCCGTTTCTTGAAAAACTGTTGCAGGGTCTCTTTAAATGAACATATCCTCAAATATATTGATGATTGTTTTGTTTTGCTGGTTTACACACTCTAACTGTAATGAATAAAGTTACGTATTTTACAGGTTATCACTTACATCCTGCTGAAAGTCAAATCCTGCTTCTTCTCAAAGTTGTTCCGACTTTCTTGAATGAAAAAAAATAAAAAAGCTCTTGCGTAGAAGTCTTATTTAAAAAAAATATTGTGCAACTTAGTTAGGTCATGATAAATATGCCAATTTTTTTATACAGCATATATTCTATGCAAATTCGATTTGAAATTATTCGACCAATACTGTTATTTACTTAAAGGGACTATCTACCGCTCGGAAAATTTTTCTGATTGTGGCGCCAATGAAAAGATCGTTCCATCACATTGCCGGCAACAAGTATTCGTTTGTGCTAAAAAAAAAAAAAGAATAATAAGTTCACTTGATGTTGAAAGTCTATAAAAAGTGACCACTAGCGTCACCCAACAGCGAATGTGGTCAGTCTTGACAATCTATTGGTAGGACAAAAAATCATCGCAGGTAGGATTATTTGCTTTAAAACAAACATGTTTAACTTGAATTTGTATTTAGCTTACTTGAAGCAGCTCTGTATTGTGCCAGAGACCAATTTTTGCTTTTTTTTTTCTCAAGCGTTCAAATAGGCGTCCGGTGGCGCTGCCGACGGTGTGTTCGCTTGCCTGCATGCCTGCCTACAAACGGTGAAGAAACGCGGCCACAGTGTCTGCCGCCAATCAAGAGAAGAACAAAATTTTGTGCGCGTGGCTAAAATGGCTACTGAGGTAATTGTTTTATCTGTAACCAAACTTGATGAAGCCTGCAAAATCCAGTTTTGGATTTTCACCGGCACCCACAAGTGCTGCCGACATTCATCCCACCGATGGAAGGAGACATAATGCAAACAGAAAAATTCTCTTTAAAAAAATTCTACGCACTTTCTGGAGAAACTGCTGCAAGGTTAGACACTTCGCATGGTACGCTTTGTATTGCAATACGAAACAGGAGAGCAATGTACGACAATAGACAGTCCCTTTAAAACTTAAAATTCACTATTCCCATACGCCTAGCATGCAGGCAAGATGTCTCCGAAATATGCATTTCTTCTTGCAAGAAGTATAGGACAGGCGCATATTGTCAGGATGAGTCGCAAGTACTGGGGAATATATTGAACGACCGGGTAGCTAGCTCTAAGACGATGCGTCAGTCGTGGCTGGCTCTCGAGCCGAGAAGAGACACGCAAATCTTCTTTCGTTCCTCCAGATGGTAGAGCCGCTCTTGCAGTCGACCCACTACGTGTGGGTGGCATTATCCCCCCTTTCGAAAAGAAAAAAAGAGTCCCAAAAGGGGGAAAGAAAAGTACATAGCACCACCACGATGTTACAACATAGGCACGTGGAAAAAAAGAAATTGGAAATTCGGATAAAGTAAAAATAGAAATTAACGAGCGTGCCAATATAGGAAAAATCACTGAACGAAGAAGCAAGTTCACAAAAATAAATAAGTAACACAAAGAACGCTGTACGGCAAGAAAAAAGTTATGAACAACGCGCAATAAATGGTTTCATGCGCAACACATGAACGACATCCGACCTCGGTCGTGTCCTACTCCGTGCCTGCGATGTTGAGTCCGGAACCACTTCGTAGTTCACGTCACTGACGCGACGTAACACTTATAAGGGCCAAAGTACCGGCTCAGTAACTTTTCACTAAGGCCACGGCGGCGGACGGGCATCCATACCCAAACTTGGTCTCCGGGGTTGTAAAATACTTGACTGTGGCGGATGTTATAGCGCCGTGCGTCTGCCTGCTGTTGCTGGCCGATGTGTAGTCGCGCGAGCTGCCGGGCTTCCTCAGCACACTCTGCGAATTCATCGGCGTCAGTTGCCAACTCGTTTTCATCTTGACACGGTAGCATAGAGTCTAGCATGGTCTGCACTTCGCGGCCGTAGAGAAGCCGAAATGGCGTGAATCGCGTGGTCTCTTGCACGGCGGTATTATACGCGAAGGTCACGTAAGGTAAGATCCGGTCCCATGTTTTGTGCTGTACGTCGATGTACATTGAGATCATGTCTGCGAGGGTCTTATTCAGTCGCTCGGTAAGTCCGTTGGTTTGCGGGTGGTACGCAGTTGTTCTTCGGTGTCTGGTGTTGCTCAGTTTGAAAACTTCGTCCGTAAGCTGCGCCGTGAATGCCGTCCCTCTGTCCGTTATTACGCTGGAAGGAGCACCGTGTCGTAACACGATGTGGCGCATGAAAAATTGTGCTACCTCAGAAGCCGTGGCTCGTGAGATCGCCTGGGTTTCAGCGTAGCGTGTCAAATAGTCGGTCGCGACGATCACCCATTTGTTGCTGTCCGCAGATAGGGGGAATGGCCCAAGAATGTCCATGCCGACTTGGTCGAACGGCGTGCAGGGTGCTTCAATGGGCTGAAGCAAACCAGCTGGCTTAACAGATGGTTGCTTTCGGCGCTGACATTCCCGACAGCTCTTGACGTACTTCTTGACGCTTGCCGAAAGCCCTGGCCAATAGTACCTCCCGCTCACTCTGGCAAGTGTCCGTGAGTAGCCCAGATGACCGGATGTGGGTTCGTCATGGCAAGCGAAGAGGACGTCGTCTCGCATGTCTCGAGGAACCACCAGGAGGTAGGTACGGTTGTTCGAACGAGCGTTCTTCTTGTACAGCACACCCTCTCGAAGGCAGAATGACGGCAACGAGCGGGATAAATGACGTGGTATGATTGTGCCCTGGCCCTCTAAATGATCGATGATCGGACGAATCTCTGCGTCATCCCGCTGCAGTTTACTCAAGTCTGATGAGCTAATGGCGCCCAGGAAGCCTTCGTCTTCCTCTGCTTCCTGACTGACGACATGAAGGGGTGCGCGTGACAGTGTGTCAGCGTCTTCATGCTTACAGCCGGACTTATGGACGATGGTGATGTCAAATTCCTGCAGCCGCAAGCTCCACCGTGCTAGCCGTCCTGAAGGGTCGCGCAGGCTTGCCAACCAGCAGAGGGCATGGTGGTCCGTCACTACCTTGAAGGGACGACCATAAAGGTACGGGCGAAACTTGGTGATTGCCCACACGACTGCGAGGCACTCTTTCTCCGTAGTGGAATAATTCGCCTCGGCACGGGATAGAGAGCGGCTGGCGTAGGCTATCACCCTTTCGATGTCGTCTTGACGCTGAACGAGCACTGCACCAAGCCCAACGTTACTAGCGTCAGTATGGACCTCCGTGTCAGCATCATCGTCGAAATGAGCGAGAACGGGTGCTGATTGCATGCGCTGTCGCAGTTCATCAAAAGCTGCTTGTTGCTCGTTTTCCCAGACAAATGGCGTGTCGTCCCTCGTTAGACGAGTCAGAGGTTCTGCTATTTGTGAAAAGCCATGAATGAACCGGCGATAGTAGGCGCACAAACCAAGGAAGCGCTGGACGGCTTTCTTATTGACAGGAGCTGGTAATTCGGCAACAGCGGCAAGCTTGTCTGGATCGGGCCGGACTCCTTCAGTGCTAACTACATGTCCAAGAAATTTCAGTTCTTCATAGCCGAAGTGGCACTTCTGTGGCTTTAAAGTGAGGTCCGCCGATCGGATAGCCTCCAGCACGCTGCGCAGGCGCTGTAGGTGCTGCTCGAACGTGGCAGAGAAGACCACCACATCATCAAGGTAGACAAGACAAGTCTGCCACTTGAGCCCTGTGAGGACAGTGTCCATCATTCGCTGGAAAGTTGCCGGCGCTGAACACAAGCCGAAAGGGAGTACTCGAAATTGGTATAGGCCATCTGGAGTCACGAAGGCTGTCTTTTCGCGGTCTCGCTGATCTACCTCGATTTGCCAGTACCCGCTTTTGAGATCGAGAGAAGTGAAATAATGGGCACGACGGAGTCTATCCAGCGAATCGTCGATACGCGGTAGCGGGTACACATCCTTTTTGGTAACGTTGTTAAGCTTTCGGTAATCGACGCAGAAGCGTAGCGATCCGTCCTTCTTTTTGACAAGCACGACTGGAGATGACCACGGGCTGTTGGATGGTTCAATAACGCCATCGTCAAGCATCTCGCGAATTTGCGTACGTATCGCTTCACGTTCTTTAGCCGACACGCGGTAGGGGTGCTGGTGTATTGGGCGTGCGTCCTCGTACGTGATGATCCTGTGCTGAGTGATGGACGTCTGGCGGATCTTTGAGCAACTTGCGAAGCAAGACCTGTACTCGAACAAGAGCGCTCGCAGCGCAGTCTGGTTATCGGTGGACAGATCAGGATTGATGTCAATGTTGCTCATTGATGTGTCTGCGTTATCCACTATTTCTGACGTGAGACAATTGGTTACGTTTGCTACTTCGTGGGCAAACGCTATCGAAGTGCCACGGAAAAGGTGTCGATGCTCGTTGCTAAAGTTGGTAACGAGCAATTCAGATCGGCCGTCGCGAACGTGTATTACACTTCTCGCTACACATATGCCTTGCTGCAGGAGGTGTTCTAAATTTGTCTCGGCCACCACATCGCCATCGCTCAAACCACAGCATGTTACGTCGACTAGAACACAGGCTCGGGGAGGAAGCGTCACGCTCTGTTCAGAAATACGGAGTACGTCGACACGCATTCCGTCATCCTGCACGTTGATTGCTCGCTGGGCTGAGAACGTGACACGGCGCTCTTTCAGATCAATGATAGCGCCATTTTCCTGTAGAAAATCAACTCCCAGAATGACGTCACGGGAGCATTCACGTAGAACAAGGCAGCTTGCTACGAATGTGTACCCTTGAATCTGTACTCTAGTTGTGCAGGTGCCCAGTGGAGTTACGACATGGCCACCAGCTGTCCGAATCTGCGAGTTATGCCACGGCGTGATTACTTTCTTCAGCTGCGTTGTCAGTTTCCCGCTCAGTATGGAATAGTCTGCGCCGGTGTCCACTAACGCATTAACTACACAACCATCAATTGTTACTGCTATGTCGAGTGAAAGCCGGCTATCCTTTGCAGCAGCAGGTAATGTCGGACCAGTTTCTGTACGGTTCTGCGTCAATAGGAGGTCTTCAGCGCTTCGACGTTCAGCGACCCCGCCCCCAGAGGTCGCTTCGGCTAGTTTTCCCGGCGGGGGCTGGGAGATCGTGCGGTAGAATACCGCTGGGGCAGTGATGAAAATCGCCTCGGTGATGGCGAGCGCGACTGGCGCCCGGCCGACGGTGGTGCATGCTGCTGGGAGAGGTAGTTTTGAATGTCGCGTGGTCTCTGACCGTAACGGGTCAGTTCACGTAAGGAGTCATTGCTGGTCCCAGCGGCGGCGAAAATGTCAGCAGTGGACATGCCATTGACTTGCCTGTCGTATTGGTTTGATCGCTGCTGTAGCATTTTTTCCATTGTCACGGCTTCAGACAAGAACTCCGCGACCGTCTTCGGAGGGCTTCGCACGAGGCCGGCGAAAAGCTGGTCCTTGACACCACGCATCAAGTGACGCAACTTCTTGTCCTCCGTCATTCTTGAATCTGCCCGTCGGAAGAGACGCGTCATGTCTTCGACGTACGCGGTCACAGTTTCGTTTGGTGACTGGACGCGGGCAAGAATAGCTCGTTCAGCTCTTTCTTGGCGGTCAGCGCTGGCATATGTCTGCAGAAGTCTACGAGAGAATTCTGGCCACGTCGTCAGCTGCTCCTCTCGATTTTGATACCACGTGCGAGCTCCGTCTTCAAGATAGAAGTAGACACGACCCAGTTTCGCCGCGTTGTCCCACTGATTCAAGTTGGCTACGCGCTCGAAGTCCGCCAACCAGTCCTCAACGTCTTCGCTCTCCGTACCATGGAACGTCGTCGGTGCCCGTGGGCTTTCCAACGTATATCGGTTCGACGACGTGCTTCCCGTGCCGGTTGGCAAGGTTTGTACCGAAGTGCTGGTCATGTTTGTTGACGTGGTGGGAGCAGTATCGTTGACTTCCGGAGGCAATCCCCTGATTCGGCGGCTGGTCCGATGCACGGGAGTATTGACTGGCACTGGACTCGTATTACGGCTTCCTGGGGGGGTCTGCAGCATCCGTGAGACTACCCATCACCTCCACCAGTTTGTCACGATGAGTCACAAGTACTGGGGAATATATTGAACGACCGGGTAGCTAGCTCTAAGACGATGCGTCAGTCGTGGCTGGCTCTCGAGCCGAGAAGAGACACGCAAATCTTCTTTCTTTCCTCCAGATGGTAGAGCCGCTCTTGCAGTCGACCCACTACGTGTGGGTGGCAATATGCGTTGACAGATGTGTGATGCTTAGCCGGACATGCACAATTGGGAAGACAATGCTGTACAGGTTCTTACCTCTGAGAATTTTTTTTTGCAGTACGTATCCCTCTTCTTAATATTAGGATTCAAAAAGGACACAACATATTTTCAATAAGATATTCAATTTTACTATACTGAAGTTGAATTCACCATATAAACTCAAACTGTATTATAAGCAATATTTTGTTATAAGAAAGTAAATGTATAGTCTTGCAATAGATGCAGTGTCAGGAATACACCTTTGTAATAAACTTTTCGATACAATGAACCTATTTTTGTTTTGGAATGTGTAATATAAATGCACATGCTAGCAGGAAGTGCAAGACCGTTAATCCCAGCCGGCCAGCAGAGTCTCCTGCCAATCTTAAAGGCCTATCGAGGACCTACTGTGCCAATGCATGACACTAGGGCGGTGCTCTACTATAAAACATGTATTGAACTTTCCTTTACATACGAATGTACAGTTGGTGTTATAGTCTCATGGGATTGGCATTCCAGCATGCTGTTTGCAGTTTAACACCTGCAAAAGTATGTGTGAACCTTTAGAATGCGTCAGATTGCTTGTTGGAATTATGCCCACTGCGGTGGTCTAGTGGCTAAGGTACTCGACTGCAGACCCGCAGGTCGCAGGATCGAATCCCGGCTGTGGTGGCTTCATCTTTAATGGAGGCGGAAATGCTGTAGGCCCGTGTGCTCAGATTTGGGTGCACGTTAAAAAACCTAAGGTGGTCAAAAGTTCCGGAGCCCTCCACTACGGCGTCTCTCATAATCATATCGTGGTTTTGGGACATGAAACCCCACATATCAAATCAATCCTGTTGGAACTATGTGACCAAATTATATATTGTCACGTCGCTCCAGAGGTGTCGACAAGGTTTATTGACGTCTGAGCTAACCAAGCGCATCGGTTGGGCTTGTTTGCCAGAGTGGGGCCCCACGTGCACTTGTTTCTTTTTAGTGGTGTGAGCTTTCGCCTTGGCATACGACCCACTACTAGAAGTAGGTCACAATATTCCTCCTCAACAAAAAAAGAAAGAGCATCGTCCCGATGCTAGAAAGTTATTGCAAAAAAAAAAAAAAATCCTAAAACGAAGTAGCTTAAACACTAAAAAAGGGCACCAAAAATCAAATGTTACACGCGATAAGTTTACCAATGATGAGGCAATTGTCGGAGCACAAATAAACGCACACACAGGAAAAGTGGTCTTTTAGGAACACTTTAAATAAGGCTTCTTGCGCACCATGTGAAGTATGTCAGAGGTCGGTTGTCTTCGTTGTACCCATCGTCACGACGTAGTGTCCTGAACCACTTCGTAGTTTATGTCACTCACGTGGCATAATACTTCACACGGACCGAAGTATCTGCTGAGCAACTTTTCGGAGAGGCCACGGCGACGAACAGGGGTCAAAACCCAAACTTGGTCTCCCGGACTGTAAGATACGTCATTGTGACGCATATTGTAACGTCGTTGCTGCTGACCAATGTGTAGCCGGGCGAGCTGGCGAGTTTCCTCGGCATGCTCTGCAAATTCTTCTGCGTCAGTTGTTAATTGATCGGCGTCTTCACAAGGAAGCATCACATCCAGCATCGTCTGAACTTCGCGGCCGTAGAGAAGGCGAAACGGTGTAAATCGGGTTGTTTCTTGAACGGCGGTGTTATAAGCGAACGTCACATAAGGGCAAAATGCGATCCCATGTTTTGTGTTGGACGTCGATGTACATGGAGATCATGTTTGTGACTGTCTTATTTAGTCGCTCGGTTAAGCCGTTGCTCTGCGGATGGTAAGCAGTCGTCGTTCGATGCCTAGTGTTACTTAGTCGAAAAACTTCATCAATAAGCTGTGCAGTAAATGCTGTTCCTCTGTCGGTTATCGCTGTAGATGGAGCACCGTGGCGCAGAACAATGTGGCATATGAAGAACTGTGCTACCTCAGAAGCTGTGGCTCGTGGTATCGCCTGTGTCTCAGCATAGTGGGTCAAATAGTCAGTTGCAACAATGACCCATTTGTTGCCGTCGGGCGATAAAGGAAATGGGCCGAGAATGTCCATGCCGACTTGGTCAAATGGCTTGTGGGGTGGATCGATTGGCTGAAGTAATCCAGCCGGCTTGCTTGGTGGCGACTTTCGACGCTGGCATTCACGACAGCTTTTGATGTACTGCTTCACGCTTGCCGAAAGTCCGGGCCAGTAGTACGCTTCACTTACTCTGGTGAGCGTTCGCGAGTAACCTAGATGACCAGATGTGGGCTCGTCATGACACGTGTAGAGGACTTCGTCCTGCATGTCCTTCGGAACGACGAGGAGGTAAACGCGGCTCGTAGAACGGGCGTTTTTTTGTACAGGACATTATTTCGGAGGCAGAAGGACGTCACGACGCGAGATAGATGCCGATGTATAACGGCGCTATGACCCTCCAGATAGTCGATGAGCGGTCGAATCTCTTCATCCTCTCGCTGGCGTCTGCTCAAGTCAGATGAGCTAAGGGCGGTCAGAAAACCGTCATCGTCCTCTTCTTCTTGATTGACTAAAGGTATGGGTGCACGCGACAGTGTATCAGTGTCTTCATACTTCCGTCCAGACTTATATACGATGGTCACATCAAATTCCTGTAGACGCAAGCTCCATCGGTCCAGTCGTCCAGAGGGATCACGTATGTTTACCATCCAGCAGAGAGCATGGTGGTCCGTCACCACTTTAAATGGATGACCTTAGAGGTACGGGCGGAACTTGGTGATCGCCCACACTAGTGCGAGACACTCTTTCTCTGTGGTCGTGTAATTCACCTCGGTACGGGACAGTGAGCGGCTGGCATAAGCTATGACTCGTTCTTTGTTGTGTTGATGCTGGACGAGCACTGCGCCGAGGCCGATATTACTGGTGTCAGTGTGCACCTCTGTGTCAGCATCATCATCAAAATGCGCAAGAACAGGGGCTGACTGCATCCACTGTCGTAGCTTGGCAAAAGCAGCCTGCTGCTCGGTAGCCCATAAAAACCGTGTGTCGTCGCGTGTAAGGCGAGTCAAGGGTTCTGCTATCTTCGAAAACCCTCTAATAAATTGGCGATAGTAGGCGCACAAGCCCAGAAAGTGCTGAAGAGCCTTTTTGTCTGTAGGATGCGGAAACGCGGCTACAGGGGCAAGTTTATCGGGGTCGGGTCGGACTCCTTTCGCATTGACTACATGGCCAAGGAATTTGAGCTTTTCATAACCAAAGTGACACTTCTGTGGTTTGAGTGTAAGATCTGCTGATTGAATAGCCTGTAGCACACTCCTGAGGCGGTAAAGATGTTGCTGGAAGGTTTCAGAAAAAACGACATCACCAAGGTATACGAGACAAGTTTGCCACTTCAAACCAGTAAGCACAGTGTCCATCATTCGCTGGAAAGTTGTGGGCGCTGAGCACAAACCAAAAGGAAGGACTCGAAATTCATACAGGCCATCAGGGGTAACAAAGGCCGTTTTCTTGCGGTCTCGCTCGTCAATTTCAATCTGCCAGTACCTGCTTTTTAAATCCAAAGAGGAAAAATAGTGGGTGCGGCGTAATCTGTCTAACGAGTCGTCGATGCGTGGCAGCGGGTACATGTCCTTTTTAGTCACGCTGTTCAGCTTCCGGTAATCGATGCAAAAACGTAGCGTTTCGTCTTTCTTCTTGACTAGGACGACCGAAGAGGACCACGAACGGTTGGAAGGCTCGATGATGCCGTCGTCAAGCATTTCTCGAACTTGCGTACGAATGGCTTCTCATTCCTTCGCTGACACGCGGTAAGGCTGTTGGTGTACTGGGTGGGCGTCGTCGTAAGTGATGATTCTGTGCCCAGTGATCAAAGTCTAGCACACCTTAGAGGAAGTAGCGAAGCATGACTTGAATTCAAGCTGTCTGGTTTTCTGGTGTGAGGTTAGAATTAATATCGATATTGTTTAGAGATGAATTGGCGGCCTCCACTGCGTCTGACGAGAAGCAGATGGGAACGGTTCCTAATTCATCTGCAAACACTGACGAAGTGCCACGGAAAGGTGTCGGTGTTCGTTGCTGAAATTTGTAACGAGCAGTTGAGATCGGCCATCACGTAGCTGTATGATACTCCTAGCCACACAAACACCTTGAGTCAGCAGGTGTTCAAAATTCCAGGAGTGCGCCAATCATCAGATTTCCGAGGTGAAGCGCGTCTTTCGTCAAGGTAGTGTGCTGGTTGTTCTGCAAGATGTACAGGGCTGGCATGAACGAGGGGTAGGGGCGTGCGTGTGTTCTCGTAGTACCGTAGAGGCTGCACTGACTCAAGTGAAACCGTAGGAGGTGCCTGAACAAACAGCGGGGAAGAGGAAGCGGGGCGGGTGTGGCATTATCCAGACTCACAGGGTCACGAAGGGCATGATGCAGCTCGTCCTTGATGATGCCTGCAATGGAACTCGTCATAGGTAGTGGTGGTGTGGCAGCCTTTTGCAGCTCCTCGCGTACTATGGAGCGGATAAGGTCGCGCAGACACTCGGTGTTGCTCCCAATAGTCGTGGGAACTTTAGCAGTGGACGTGTTCACTTGCCGCTCATACAGGGTGGATCGATGCTGAAGCATCTTTTCCATCATGACGGCTTCGGACAAAAACTCGGCGACCGTGTTCGGACGGCTCCGTACAAGGCCAGCGAAAAGCTGCTCCTTAACTCCCCGCATCAGGTGACGCAACTTCTTTTCCTCTGTCATACTCGGATCAGCCCGTCGGAACAGGCGCGTGATATTTTCCACATAGGTCATGACAGTTTCATTGGGCATCTGGATGCGGGCCTTGATCGCTCGCTCCGCTCGTTCGTGGCGATCAGCACTTCTGTAAGTATCCAACAGCCGGCGGCGGAATTCGGGCCACAATGTCATCTGTTCCTCATGATTCATGTACCAGGTACGTGCTCCATCCTTCAAGTAGAAGTGCACACGCCGTAGTTTGGCCACGTCGTTCCATTCGTTCAAAGCAGCCGCGCGCTCGAAGTTGACCAACCAGTCCTCGACGTCTTCGAGCTCGGTGCCATGAAACGGTGTTGAAACCTGTGGACTTTCGAGGGTGTACCGAGTCACCGGGGGCTTTTCCGTACCTGTTAAAGTGGTTTGAACGGACGTGCTCATAATGCTGGTGTGAACTGCAAGGTCAGCTTCGGGTGGCAATCTACTGATCCTGCGGCTTGTCCGATGAACGGGAGTGTTGACTCGCACTGGGCTTGTGGTGCCGCTTCCAAGAAGGGTCTTAAACATCCGAGAGGGGCTACCCCGCAACTCCACCAATTGTCACGTCGCTCCAGCGGTGTCGACAAGGTTTATTGACGTCTGAGCAACAGGGCTCTAACCAAGTGTGTCGATTGGGCTTGTTTGCCAGAGCCGGGCCCACGCGCACGTCTTTCTTTTTAGTGGTGTGAACCTTCGCCTTGGCATACGACCCACTACTAGAAGTAGGTGGCAATATCGACCTACCTGGCAAACCCCAATTTTTTTTTCACTGTCAATGAGATCGTTTTATGTTTCATTCTTATATTCAATTTCATATCAGGATATGTAGAAAATTGGTATATACTTATATTTACTTGATTGGATCCGTGTTTGTTATATTGTCAAACTATTGTGACTGGGATGCATACAGCAGCATTGAGCTTTTTGTTGAGCAATTTCATGTCAAGATTATGACTCAAATGACAGCAGCATGCACAGTCATTGAAACATGATACATGGTTCAAACATATAGGCTGTTTGTATGTGCATCATGTTACTACATGCCATCTTAACTGCAATCCACATTAAAAAGGCGCATTAGAAGTGCACAGTAAATTAGAAGTGCACAGTAAATGTAGCGTAATTGCAGTGCACGTTAAACAATACGAGGGGACCGAAATTTCCGGAGCCTTCCACTACGGCGTCTTTCATAATCGTATATCGGGGTTTTGGAACATTAAACCCCAGATATATTATTAATTGCAGGCGCACATTCATGTCCCAGAATTCGTATCTGTAGTTGCGATACTTACGCTGCATTGTACGAAGCTCGCACATCTCTTGTGTAGTAAGCACATTTAAAGAAAAGAAAAAAAGCGATAATCCTGTATTAATTGTCACCTCCACACGTGTGCGGTAGTGTTGTAGTATTGAGGTTAATGTTCACGATTTGGCTTTTTTTTTCCTGTGCAGGATGACTGCGTGCTGTCCAGGGATCAGGTGGAAGAAAGGGACATAATGGTGGTGCTTGCCTGGGACCAATTTCTCCACCTGGTCGCTTCCCAGAGGCAGGTTGGTGGTATGCTTAAAGGCAGGGCTGGGCAACGATACTTTGAAAGTGTACCGCGATACGATACAAGATACTCGGACAAGAGGTACTGGATATAGAAGTACAAGATAGTGCCGCAAGAATCTGATACGATACCTGTTAATTTTATCTCAAGACACTGTGATACGTATGCAAATTTGTTATAGACTCCTGCTATCTAGTACGGAACACGTGTGCACTGAAACGATGGCTTGCAAATTTCTTAAACATGCCCAATTTTATTTTATTGATTTATTTATTAGTATCCCAAAATGCTTTGTCCCTAAGTAAATTGATTTACTTCCGAAGAAGTTATTAGGGTTCGATTTAGCTGTTTAACAAGACAGTGCTGTAGAAATTTTAATGACAGCACTTCTGGCTTGTCATTTCTGTAATTGATGCGAGTTTCTGCTGAGCTGAGTTGCTGCTGACCAGCTCGCAGGTTGTCATTTAATCACACAAGTTTAAATTAAAAGCCTTTGCATTATGGCACAATAACCGGTGTGCACCTTCAGTTTGTTCATAAAAGATCGTTTTTCAATATTGAATCACCGGTGTACAGCAGAAACAATGCCAGTAGCGGCATTTTTGTGGAACATTGTGTATATCGTATTTACTCGTGTAATCCTCGCACTCGCATAATTCTCGCACCCTCCACATCGCCCAACAAAAATACGATTTCTTTTTTTTTCTCAAGCAATTATCGCACCCCCCGAGAACTGCCACAATAATGTCGTCTGCTCGTTCCAGCCACTGATGATGATAGTGTGCGTCATCTGGCGCCATCTCTTAAGCATCAAGCGTACTATTACTACACCGAGATTCAATCCAATTCAAGCCAAGCCAAAGTGGCAAGTGGGCGTTGCAGCGTGTTTTGTATGTTGTATTGGTAATCTTGTCACGTTATGGGGCAATACTAAAGCTACACGGCTGCTTTCAAGTTGAAAGTGATAGATCAGGCATTAAACAGCGGCAACAAGGGCGCCGGTAGGCCTTTCGGAGCCTATGAGTTTTGTGTTCGCTACTGGTGACCGCAGCTGAAAGCAGCCAAGACGCGTTGGGCCTGCCGCGTGCTTAAAACTGGGAATAATCGTAAACTTTATTTTTCCAGAAGGAAAGTGCAGATGATTCCGTTAAATAACCATCAGATTAATACTGACGTCCTACGCTTATCTTTTGAGGGCTCCTGTTGCGTGACGAATGCTACCGCTACGCCCGCAACACCCACAAGCTTTGTGTATGGTATTCGAATTCTCGACTATTTGCTTGCACTTTTTGTGCCTCAAATTAGTCTTGCCTTGTGTTGAACCGGTAAGCTTTAATTAGTACTTTTCAAAGCTTGCTGTTAGTGGCTGGTGTGAGAATCCCAATTTGCGGCCACCTCATTTTCTTTTTTGCTGTGTACGTTTTCATGGAAAGTTCCCCCGCGTAATTCTCGCAACCCCCAACTTTGCATCGGTTTTTCGCCAAAAAAAGTGCGAGGATTATGCAAGTAAATACCGTATAGGCAGGCCAACACAGGGCTCATAGAGCTGACATCTTTCTTATTCTTTTTATCTGCCGGCATAAATAATTAGCTAATGACATATGAACTAACGTGCAATAAATTTTTGAGTGAAAGGACTATAAAGAAAGCGGCAGTCACTGGTATAGATGAAACTCACTAATGACACACAAACGCTGTTTCTGTCAACACTGCGCAAGCTCAATCGCACTGCTCTGCTTCACCGAAAGGGACACGTCATCGCCTACCCTGACCGGTGGAGTGGACAAATAGATGAAATGTTGTCACAGTCCTTAGTTTTGTTCAGGTGGCTTTGTGGCACCAGTACCAGCCCGAGCAGTTCAGCCAGCGATTATAGTTTCGCACACTACAGTGTTGCGACTGCAGTATTTTGTATCTTAAGATGCACGATACATTATCAAATGCTATGGAAAGATAGATACTCATCTTGCAAGACATATTGCGGTACAGATACAAGATGCCCAAAAAGTATCTAAGGTACAATCGAATCTCGATAGTTAGAACTCGAAGGGGCCCGAAGATTTGTTCGAATTAAAGGAAGTTCAAATTAATCAAAAGCTAAATCAACGAAGGCCTAACCATGTAGTGGCGCATGTGCATTGAGCTAACACACAAGGGGCAAGTTTTAGAAGACTTACATTTATTTGCGAATCACAGGACATCTGTCATTCATTGAAGAAATCGGTAATACGTGTCTGCACACGTTTGCCTTGCAGGGAGTCAATCAATTTCACACGCAGTTTGCAAACCATTTAAACGTCAGCTCCGGCATTTTCTTGGCAGGAGAAGTAGTGGGCGGCTAAGTCCAGCGCCGACAATGATTCAGCACCACTAGGCGAAGGGAGGGGCCCCTCAGTTGCTTCAATAGTGTCATCACAATCCTCGCCGCTGATGACGGTAGGGTCCTCCAATGTGGCCACTTGGGGGCACGCAGTTTCAATCATTTCAGCATCAGTGATGACGCCAGAAGTCTGAACACAGCTGTCTACCTGCATGTAACTTTGAAACGTCACGCCGTCTGGTAGAACACTGCTGAAGTGGTCAGGAACGCAGACGAAATCGTCGGGAGAAATCTGCAGCGCCCCTTATCACCACTAGCCACGGGTTCAACAAAACCACACTTCCTAAAACAATTGGCAAAGGTATCCTGCTTAATAGAGTTCCACGCATTAGTAAGGATGTGTGCTGCGCCGAGGAGATCGATTGAATAGGTTTTCTCGCTGTTGAGACACAACAGCATCCTTTCAAGGATATGTCGGCGGTATACAGCTTTTAAATTCTGGATCACGCCTATGTCCATGGGCTGGAGCAGTGCCGTCATATCTTAGGCAGGAAGACCAAATGAATTGCACGTAGGCCTTCAACATTGCAGTGCGCGGTGCAGTTGTCCACGAAAAAGAGCATCTGGCGGCCTTTTGCGGCGAATTTTCTGTCCAGTACATGCACCCAATCAGAAAAAATTTTCATGGTCATCCATGCCTTCTTATTCGCAACGTAATCAATGGGAAGGCTCTTCACACCTTTGAAGTAGCGAGGCTTAGTCGCTTTGCCAATACGAGCAACCGGCAACGCTTCGTGCCCGTCGCGTTCGCGCACACCATCACCGTTAGCCTCTCCTTACTTTTTTTCCTCTGGCACAATCGTCGCCCTGAAAAGTGATGGTTTTACTGGGCAGCAATTTATAATAGAAGACTGTCTCATCGACGTTGATGACATTGTCGAGCGAGTAGGCGGAAAGTAACTCCTTCAATTGCCCAGAGAGCCATTCTTCGCATTCGGCTCTGTCAGCATACGCCTTCTCACCGCAGACAGTGTTGAAAGTGAGCCCGTGGCGTTCCTTAAAGCGCGACAGCCACCCGTCCGATGCCAAGAATTCTTCAAGAGCCATCTTAGTAGTGTTCAACACAGAGATAGACACGTATGCAACACAGCTAAGCCGGCAACACTGGGACGAAACCTGCGATGCGATAGACAGGCAGTTAAGTCCTAGTAAACATGACATTTGCTACGGTTCCTGCTCGGTCCAGAAGACAGCAAAAGTGCCCAACGACGAACCATCAGCAAACTAATCCATGCATACAAAGGCACCGACGAGGACTTTCTTAGGGAGGTACAGCTCAAATACATTTATCAGGCTTCTACTCGTCGCCCTGAAAAGTGATGGTTTTACTGGGCAGCAATTTATAATAGAAGACTGTCTCATCGACGTTGATGACATTGTCGAGCGAGTAGGCGGAAAGTAACTCCTTCAATTGCCCAGAGAGCCATTCTTCGCATTCGGCTCTGTCAGCATACGCCTTCTCACCGCAGACAGTGTTGAAAGTGAGCCCGTGGCGTTCCTTAAAGCGCGACAGCCACCCGTCCGATGCCAAGAATTCTTCAAGAGCCATCTTAGTAGTGAACTCCCTTGCCTTGGAGGCTGTTTTCGGCCCACTGAGTGGGAGGTTCTGGCTGTGAACCTGCTTAATCCACATAACGAGAGCGTCCTTCAGCTGGGGATGTGCTGATGTCCGTAGTCTCTTCCTCGATGGTTTCATTTGTTGATTTTCATATTGAATAATGATAGTCTTTGTTCTTGATGTATGTTGATTGTGTGCTCTTGGTGATGTCATACTTCTTGGCAATTTCCATCTTGGAAAGAACGCTGTTCTCAACTTCGCGTAGAATATTCACCTTCATTTTAAGGTCCTTCGGCGGGCGATAAGCTCCTCGGCTCGCCATGACGCTTGCAAAACTAACGCACACCGCCTAGTCGGGCCTAGTCAACTACTCACACCAAACCACGACGAAAAGGACTGCGTATCCGCTGCTACTGTGCGCCGCAGCCACAGCGGGGCGAGCTCGTGATGAGAAAGAAGGAGCGTCTCCACGCGGAGAGAAGATCAGCATTTGAGAGAGAACAGCTTTTTTCTTTTTTTTCCCCCTCTTTCTTTGCGCGTGGCGTTTAGAGGAGAAGGGTTTCTACGTGGCAGAAACAGGAAAGGGGAAGGGTGGTCTCTACCGGCGAGTCAGAGATCGGCATTTGAGAGAGAGGAAACATTCTGCAACAGCCTTTTCGGTCCTTTATTTTTTCTTTCTTCGCGCACAGCGTTGAGGTGTGGGAGGTGCCGCCGTGGGATTTGGCGTGGTGCTGAGAGCATTTTCGGAGAGCGGTATGTTCGAATTAACCATCACAAGTGCTTGTGCGTTCGAATTGCAGGGCATTTTGCCCATTGGAATACACATAGCTTTGACAGGACCACAGCATCAGTTTGAATGAACCGGAAGTTCGAATTAAGCGTGTCGGAATTAATGAGATTTGACTGTAGTATGTCAGATACATGTATCTTCGATACTGCCCCAGCCTTGCTTAAGGGGAGATGCTCCTCGAAAAACACTTTTCTTTAATATTATACCTAAAGTTATGAAACTTTGGTCATAGACTGAGTTTGTAACGCTGATTCCAAATATGTGCTTAGTTCTTATGTAGCTTTATTAGTTTTTGTGCGAGACACCTCTCAAGAGAAAAATATAGGGCTTTTGTGTACATCTTTTTTCATAATAAATTTTTGTTTGGAGAAGCCTGCAATAGCTCATTTTGCTGGTTAGGTAAAGTAGTATGTTAGATACTACTTGAAATTTATTCAAATAATTTCTATATTTCTAAAAAAAATCAGGAATACCAAAAGTACATACTTTGTGTGCTGTGAGTCAACATTTTAATTGTTTTCAAAAAATGTATAAGAGATATTTAAAATGCATATAGATATCGACATTCTACACACTTTGAAGAGGCTGTATGCAAAATTTCATCCAGATCTGACCATTTGAAGTACCTGAAATGTGGTGCACAAAACGTAAAAAAATGCTGAAAAGTACAAATGGAGAAAAATGCTTTTGAAAGTTTCAAACATCTGTATTTTTCAAAAACATGACGAAAGCATATGAAATTTCTTGCGAAAATAGAGCAATATGTCTCAAACACAGCACAGCTGTTCAGAACTCCCCTGGCCCATACGTTTGCCCCTCAGCACCCTCTCGAGTGGAGTTCGTGAGACGCGCTCTCTTCACCTGGTTTCGGCGATGGGCTCGAGCTTCAGGGGTTTGGCGGACGGACATTTTCTTCATTCTCCTCTGGTCACGGGAGCTTCCCAGGACAACAAGCTCTTCTGGTGGCAGAATACCAAGCTCCTGAAGCACTTGCTCAAAGCTGCCATGACCGCAGTTATACCACAAAACGGCGATGGCAGTTGCAGTTTCCACTACTGTCTTGGACACAAACTTCGTCTTCGGGCATAGTAACCAGATCTTACTGTTGAGGGACTCTGCTGCATTTTGAGTCTTCCCTTGTAAGCAGCGGGTGAGAAGCTTCTTCTCCGTGAGACGCCTGTATATAGGCAGCAGAGCCTCCCCCTGTGCCTTTGTCAGAAGCGGAGTGTGGTCTGGCGCGGGTTCTCCAAGTGCTTCCGCCCGCTGGTGCTTGCACCATGATTTAACTCCTTCGGGGCAGAATTTATGGCTCTTGGCTGCATTCGTCGAACTCGAATGAAAAAGTGATGCCCAAATGGCACGATACATTTCCCGGACATTGCCCCTGTTGCTGGTGATGGCTATGCGGTAGTAGTTTTGCAACTTCTGTATTTGCCCGTCCTTCAACTTCTCACCACGTGGAAGAGGAGTCTTGAGCTTGCGAATTGAAGTGCCCCGGTGCTTGGCCATGTGGTTGGTGCAATCTTCCTTCACGATGGATGTTTTACCGTACACTTTGGCCTCAAAGACAGCATTGAAGGCTTTGCTGTCCCCATCACTCAAAAATGTGGTGAAGCGCAACGGTGTCTCATATGAGGGAGTCCGCGTCCATATGCGCACTGCTGCTTCAGTTTCCATAGCATGAGAGGAGCAGTCAACGTTCTTCTCACAAACTGGGCCATGGTACGCCTGCCACACTTGCTCTTCGCTCCCGATGTCTTTGTGCCGGCTGCACGCAACGCAGAAGTTTGAGAGAACCTCACAATCGAGGCACAAGCCAGTGTCTACAGACACAGCTGTGCCAACGCCGTTATGGCTCTTGTGGCCCCGGCTTTTGCCACGTACCATCGAACATCACTGCAACATCACTGCTGCCGACCATCTCTTTCGTGTGAACTCTCGCTTTCTCCATGTTTTCCTCCACGGCTTTCATGGCCGCAGCATGAACTTTCTTGCCGATCGCAATAAAGTTCTTGTGATGTAACGGCGTTGGCAAGCCAAGAATGGCGCAAAAACGTGAAAGCTGTTCGTGCCCGATGCCAATCGCGCGCGCAGCTACCACTGCCTTGACGTTCACGGCGAAGCTGTCGCGGGAGCTCCCACTCCGATATTCCCGGCTTCCGCTAGCACCGTTCGCAAGCTCACCAGGCACAACACGGCTCGAGGTGTGCACAGAAGAAAGTACCTATTCACGGCACTCACTGTTCGCACAATGCAACTCAAGAAACGCCGAGAGACCCTTCTTTTTTTCGACCGGTTCACTTACCGCGAGGGTACAGGTGTGGCACGCAGGGCAAGCAGCTCCACTTATCAGCACCGTAAGTGCACTGATATCGCATATCACAGCCCTCGCAGAGTTCCGATCGCTTGCTGCTCTATCGTTCTCGAAGAGTCCAATCTTCACCTCCGAAGCGCTCACAAAGCTCAGCGCGGCGTCGATTTCGTCCGAGTGGCCGTTGTGCTGGTTAGGGCTAGCCGGAGGCGTCGGGCGGCTGCTTCCCGCTGTCACTTTCCATAGAGGTTTGCGACGCCGCACTCGGTACGGGATCTTCGCCCGAGCCTTCCGAGCTCGGAAATCGCGCTTTTTCGGTTCGTTCATTACGAAATAACTGAAAAAACGCAGGAAAGGGGCCACAGAGTTCGATCGAGTCGCCGTACACAGTCGAGGACGGATGCAGGCTTTGGTGCTTCGCCGCAGCAACGTCTCCGTGTAGGCCAATGGCGGCCTCGCTAGAGCACCACGTGATTTAAATGTCCAGTAGAAACGCTTGAACAGGCGCCAATACGTGCCTTTTTTTATTATTTTGGGCCAAAATGCGAAACTGAGGGAGGTGCTGTAGGCTAAACGAAGGCTTTCTCAACCTCTCCAAGCAAACAGCAATGGCAGGAGACGCCGCATTCTCGAGATGGAGACGATCGAAAGTTGCTGATTAGCAACGAAACTAGCACTTTCTCGAGCCACCGTGGCTGAATAAAATAGAATTTTTACTAACTTCTCGTTCGAATTTTGCCTTGATCTTTTGCGGAGTTGTAGCTGAATATACAAAGATAATTTTACAGGTAAAATCTCGAAACTGAAAAGTTCCGCGAAAAACTCGATTTTTCGACGCGCATCTCCCCTTAAAGGGACACTAAAGAGAGACAGTGACTTGTTTAGATCAACAAACTACATTATAAAAACTCTAATTCCATATGTTTCAGTATCATGAGTTTATTACTAGCGGAGAAAATCAAACAAACAGTTTCATTTTTAAATATCGCACCCAAATCTTCTCGCATGACGTCGAAAATTCAAATTGTATTTTCCATATTTTTGCAACATTGGCTTGATAAAATTTTCTGAAACTTAATATTCTATGTCTGCATCCACAGATGACAATGTACCTGAATTTTATCAATTGTAGCTATGTAGGACTCGGTAGACACCTTTAAAATGTATAAAATTAGGGTGTTTGGTGCAGGAATCTCAAGGTGGCATCTCCACCTGCATTTTTCTTTTCATGTGTTTTTCCTCGCTTGCCAAGCATTGTGCCACGTCTTCGTTAGGAAGTTGCACCCGTGTCTCCAGCAAAGTGGCGGCCCTTTAATTTCGAGCGATGCTCCTGATGGTGCTCATGAATGTGCTGCGAAAGAGGTCCCAGGTTCGAAAGGCAGACTCTCGATTGTCATACCATGCTCTTCCTGCGTCTTCCAGGTAGGAGTAGAGGCGACGCACCTTCTCTTCCGTGTCCCTGTGGTTGAAGGCGGCCACTCGGTCGTAGGTTCCCAATCAGGTTTCCGGGTTTTTAAACGACGATCTGCGGATGGTTGGTGGCTTTTTTGGCTGCTGCATCAGTACTGCGGCAGGAAACTCTGCGGCTGTCATTGTGCCTCTTGCTAGTGTTGCCCTGGCTTTGTTTTGTCCGGTAACGGTCTGTATTGGGGACTACTCCTTTCAGTCTGTGGTTGGCTTGACTGTGGCTGATAATGTCGGTGGCTTCTCTTCATGAGGTGGGCTAGACGGCCTGAAGGGGGCGTTCGGTACATGGACAGGGCAGCACCTCCACCAAATGTCACCATGGCTTGATGGCGACAAAGGGAGCAGACTGTAGGTGGAGCACCAAACTGTTTATTTGGCCAAAGTTGTGGCTGGTCAAGGAAAAGTCAGATTACAGCGATACACACTGGCACCAATAGCGGCGAACAGAGTGTCAGCCGTCGATCAGCCGACAAGTGGCGAAGCGCGTCGGCATTGATACATGTGCTGTCGAATATACCAGTGTAGCGCAAGCTCTGGAATAATCTCGAGTGTTCGTGTCTTGCGAACTAGCTTAACAGAACAGTCTACAATAATCTCGAACCTTATCGAACAAAGAGGCCCAGTTTGCACTGAGTATTCCATACAGGCTTTGTGGGCGAAAATCAAATAAAACAAAAATGACAATAAAAACACACGTACCAATATTGCATAATAAAAATGACTATATCTGTTATGACTCAACTAGGCTCTGCAAATGCCATTTTTCTTGGTTCAAAATGGATGGAAGCAGCCTTGATTAGTAGCGGGATTTGATTTTCGGTAGAATGGAAGTGATTACCTGTAAAATATGTTATGAGTAATATGTTCAAATAACCCTGAAGGAGCCTTTATGGCAGTGCGGATTTTGCTTGGAAAGGTGTGTTCACGGTACAGCACCCCTTCGCCGCAGTGAAACTACCGTTACAGGGGGTTTCATGTAGGTCAATGTACACCTATTCGTTCGTTCTGAATCCTTTTAAATTTCCAATAATTCAAATTTGAATTGAAGTGAATTTTAATACGTTGACATTCTATTTGAAGTGCTCCAACATTCGCACAAGCCCATTTGGTATCCTTTAAAATGAGTTTGTCATTAGCAAGTGATGATTTGACCAGGGCAGGGCACCAAAATCTCCCTATTGACACATTTACACTTCGTCTTGTGTTGCAGGACTCGTCAGTGAGAACACAGACATCTCTCAGTGAGCACATGATGAGCATCAACGAAGTCTATCCCAACAGGCAGCTCACCTATGTCGTCTACGGGCTGGAGAAGTACTTCAAGTAAGCCTTTGTAGTAGCAGCAAGAAAGTTGTGCACTATGAGCTTGAGTTTACAATCTCCTCACTAGATTTATCTTATTGAAATTGCTAAAGTTGGAGGCCCACTTCTTTTTTTTTTTCAAGCTAAAAAAAAATCGGATGTACCTCAGATTTTCAATTTATTTAGATGTTCTAGCATTATTTCTATGGAAGTTATTCTCATTCAAAGCTATTGAAACTTTCCATGCTCTAGATTCAAGCGCCCATCAGAACTGGACGAGTACTGCCTAATGAAACAATGGTGCTTCTTATTTACTTGTTTCTTTAATATGATTTAACAGACTATTTGACTAGTTTAGTCAACGAAGGAAGTAGACAGAGTTTGTCTTCTGCGGTTACAGCCAAGAACAGCTTAGGTGCCCTTTTCACTATGTGCCAACACCCAAACAGGGTGGTGGCGTTCGCTATGCGCAGCAGCCGCCGTGGGTCTGGCGCTTTGCTCAAAATAAAACGTTTATTCTCAATGTTATGTGCTCAAACCTTGAACGGTTGGTGCATGTAAAGCCCATGGTGTCCGCACAAAGTTTATATCGCAGATATACAGTTGACTCTTGTTAATTCGAACTCGTAGGGACCTCTGAATTTTGTTTGAAATACTAAGAAATTGAAATTATCAGAAGTTCTCAGATATACGACTGTGACTGAAGTGACACCACACATTATGATTAGGCATTGATGTTATCAGATTTTAAAATTTTTTGAGCATTTTTAAACACCAACTGCCCGCAGTGAACAGAAAGCAGTGCAGTAAGGTGCACAAGTTTATTAGCCATTTACTGCTGATCATACCTTTTAAATAAATCGTGAATTGCCAACTGCCTCTTTACTATATGTGCCTTCAGCACAAAGCTTTCGATACCAGTTTAGAAGCATCACAGTTTACCATGTACATGTATGTGCTTTGTTTCAAACATTTGTTTACTAGAAAAGCCTTTTTTCTTGAAGGCCTGAGGTGCTTATTTTTCATTTTTAGACTGTTAGGATTATATAAGCACCCAAACTTTTAAGTAGTAGTGGGAAAGCAGCTAATATTTTCTGGTCGGGAACCACAAAAAGTATTAATTAACCGAATGAGGGAGTTTGAATTAAAGGGCTTTTAAATACATCAAAAGAATAGAAGGCCAACCAAAAAATTGAACTTTGTTTAAATTAACCGGAAGTCTGTATTATCAGAGTTTGAATTGCTGCGAGTGCGCTGTAATCGCTAAGGACGTTACCTAGTCTACCCAAAACATATCCAGAACATATCACGTAACTTACCCAGTTATCCAGAACATATCACGCAAGTAAAGAACATGACACCGAAAGAATACTAAAAACATCGCGTTTGATGACCTACTTTCATTAACAGACAAACTAATAGGTTCACCTGTGGCACATACTCGTATTCGAGTGGCACATATCTGTCTATCGCGTCCCACAAAACCCAAAGTGAAACTGAACAATCTGCACAACAAATACGAAAACATATGTGTAAACAACCCACCTCATGTGTAATAAACTGTACCGACAGCACAATAATACATGATCACCCATGCCGTCCGTCTGTCCGTGCACCCATGAATCTGTCCGTTTGTTCATATGTAAACATGTCCGTTTGTTCATGTGTTTGTCCGTGCATTTGACCATCCTTTTATTAGTTGGCGACCTCAAAGTTTGATATTATATACCTTAGGACCTCAAGCTTCACCTACTGGTCATCATTTACTTCGTGGAGATGCATTTAGTTTTATCAATGCTGTTGAATTAAAATAACCAGTGTCTGTTTGTGCCATTTCTTGATTGATATAAACTGTCAAGCACCTTCAGCGCATTGAGCTCTACTACAGTTGATCGTAAGGGGAGACGCGGGTCTGAAAATCGCGTTTTTTCCGGAAATTTTCACTTTTTTGTTTCAGTCGTATTAGATTCTTTAGACATTCATGTTTACCAGAAATAAATTTCAATCGGTAATTCGTGTCAGAAGTTACTGAAAAATGCTCTCAAGTAAGCCCCGGAGACCTAGAAAATCGCTGAAATCTGCCGAAATCGACGTTTTGCCGGCCCCGGTATCTCGAGGCAGCGGCACCGTGCGCCATTTGTAATCACTGAGGCGGTTAGAGTTGTCCATGCTCTCTCAAACACAGGCTCGAAAAGTCTTGTCAGGAAAGAAAAAAATACTATAAAAAATTCTTTTTTGAACGCCCCTGCGTGCCGTTTGAATCGCGCGGCACGTCACGTGGTGCCGTAGTGAGCGCGCCATTGGCTAGCGCAGTGCCCGCTTGTCCCTTCGGCCCCGCTCTGCATTGCAAGCTGAACTTCGCAAGAATTTATTCAATTAGTTACGCGATAAATCCTACCAGAAAGCAGGTGTACAAGGTGAAAAAGTACCGGACAATAAACAAGTATGTGGGAAAAACGTCGTAAAGTGCGTCGTCAGACTGCGGCAAAGGTGAACGGGCCGGAGAGGTCTAGGCCTAACCCCAGCGTCGGCAACTATCGCGACAGTGACTTCGCCGGCGGCCTCGACGCTGCCGCAAACTTCGTCAGCGCCTCACAAAAAAAACTGGAGTTTTTTGAGAAAAACCAAAGGCATGCGCATGATGGCGTATCATCAGCAGTGCTGTGCAACATCGATGCGATGACGGCACTTGTGGGCGGAGCGGAGTGCCCGTCTTGCCGTGAACACAAACTTGTTGTTCGCGAGGTGGCAGAACGGTGCAAAGGACTGTCGTCCTGTCTCGAGTTGCGGTGTGAGAACAGTGAGTGCGCGTCTGGTGTTCTCTCTTCGACACATACGTCGAGGCGTGTTGCCTCCGGCGAAGCCGCCGCAGCATCTGACGACTGCGCGGAGGTGGGGCACTACGGCAACGGCAGCTCGCGCGATAGCTTCGCGGCTAATGTGAAAGCTGTTGCAGCCTCGCGTGCCATAGGCATCGGACATGACCAGCTTTCGCGGTTTTGTGCGATTGTTGGACTAGCCAAGCCCATGCACCACAAAACCTTCCAGGCAATCAGCAAGAAGGTTTACAATGCTGCTATGAGGGCCGTGACCGAAAATTTGAACCAGGCAAGAGCCGTAACAAAGCAGGTGGTTGATAGTAGTGACGTGGCCGTAATGTATGATGGAACTTGGCAGAAACGGGGCCATAAAAGCCACAACGGAGTCGGCGCGGCTATCTCCTTGGACACCGGCCTGTGCTTAGATTACGAAGTGCTGTCGAATTACTGCCACGCTTGCAGTCTACACAAAGACATGGGCTCTGAAGAGGAAATCTGGCAGGCCTACCACAGACCTGTCTGTGAGAAGAACACCGACAGCTCCGCTCATGGCATGGAAGCTGAAGCAGCACTACGGATATGGGAGCGCACTTTGCTGTATGAGACTCCACTTCGCTTCGCAACATTTCTTAGTGATGGCGACAGCAAAGCATATAACGGAGTTTGTGATGCTAAGGTGTACGGTGCAGGTGCCATCTGCAAGGAGGACTGCACTAATCATGTTGCGAAGCGCCTAGGCACTGGCATACGCAAATTGCCGACACCACTGCCCAGAGGTGAGAAGCTCAAGCCTGCCACCATTGAAAAGCTGCAGACATATTATCAGATCGCCATCACGGGCAATAGAGGCAACCTACGGGACATGTACACTGCCATATGGGCGTCCTACTTTCACTCTTGCTCCACTGATGGTGCTGGCAGCCACAACTTCTGCCCACCAGGCCAAGAATCGTGGTGCAAGCACAAGCGTGCTGAAGCAATGGGCGAGCCTGCACCACAGCATACACCACTTCTGACAAAGGCACAGGGCCGGGCACTGCTGCCCATATACAAGCGCCTTTCTGACGAGAAGCTGCTGGCCCGATGCCTTCGAGGGAAAACTCAGAACGCTGCTGAGTCTCTCAACAGCAAGGTGTGGCTGCTGTGCCCAAAAACAAAGTTTGCTTCCCGAAGTGCTGTGGAGACTGCCACAGCCATTGCTGTGCTCTGGTATAACCGGGGCCATGCAAGCTTCGAGGTGGTCCTGGAGGAGCTTGGTGTTCTACCACCAGCAAGCTTGACCACCCTGGGAGACTACAGCGACAAGAGGCGCATTCAGAAGATGAATGCCCAACAGACTGCTGAGGCGAGGGCTCACCGCCGCACATCGGCCAAGAGAGCTCGCCTACAGGACTCCGCTCGGAAGGACCGCGAAGGAGTTACATACAGTGCGGGTGAATTCTAGTCACCGTGGCCAGCTCCTGGACATACTGCCTGTGCATTAGACACACTTTTGAGTGTTTGCAAGTGCGCCCTAATTAGTAAACATGTTTCAAACTTTCAAACGTGTTTTTCCTCATTTTGAAATTTTTGGCCACGGTCACATTTCACTCACATAGTTTCATCCCCTTAAAATTGTCCTATTGCGATGAAACTTGGCACACACATTCTTCAAGGTGTGTAGAGTGCTGTTATCTATTCTGATTTATGATGCATAGCCATTATCAATAAAAACATACCAAGAAATGATACAAGGAACCCTGAAAAAAAGAAGTTTGGCAGATCTGTTCATTTTTTGTAGTAACAGCTTTTTTTTTCTCGTAATTTTAACCTCTTAAATGCACACAGTAGTTCATGAGAAGCATAATAAGCTATTACACAAACATCTACACAAAAGTTTTGATGTCGAAAAAGCGAGAGTAAAAATCCCTTTGTTTTGCTATTGCATGTATAATAACTTATCTGATAACAGTTTTGGAATCTACAAGAAAAAATATCTCTGTGGCTAAATTTTGGAAACCCTAACTTGAAAACTAAAGAAAAAGTGTTTTCGAGTAGCGTCTCCCCTTGAGGGGGGACGCGGCTTTGGGATCGCGAAAAATGGCAGAAAAATTGATTTTTTGAAAATAAAGTTTTCAGTTTCTAGAACCCTTTTTCTATCTGATTCCAAAATATCTACACTGAAAACTGCGCTGAAGTGCTCCAGAAAATTCGTTTAACCCACCTAGGTAGTGAAAATATTGCTGGAAATCGCGAGGAAACAGCGATATTTGAAAAATTTACAGCTCCGCGATGGCGGGGCCGAGAGCCGGCTTCTTGGGCTCATCGGAAAGAGCATTTCTCCGTGTTTAACTTTCCTGCCTCACCTGGCCCCTCCCTTTAAAAACAAGCGCGCAAAAAGCAAATGTCTGAAGGTCGTTTCGAGGCCCTTGATTGGCTGTGGCCGCCATGTTGCCTAAACTCGCCTCGCCATTGGCCCAATGCTCGCTCTTGGAGATCGTCGTCTGCTGCTTGTGTGTCGCGAGGACATGGCTCTAGAAAATCGCTACGTTGTTCGTTTTCACGGCTCGATGGTCACTTTGGATATAATTACGGGTTAGTTAGGAGATGCAAGCGGATCCGCGATCAGATTACCATGAGCAGGCGCGCGGTTTACGAGCACGGCGCGTCATTGGAGTCGTCTCTAGTCCTAACTCCACCGACAGTAGGCAGGAATGGTGTGCTAGCGCACTCGTGGCGACGTGCTTCTTCACAAGCAATGAAGCTGTAAGCGGCGGCAAGATCAGTTTACTATCGGCGGCCGCACCGGATGCACGATCAGATTACTACGAGCGGGCGCGCGGTCTACGAGCACGGCGCAACATCAGAGTCGTCTTTAGCCCTAACTCCGCTGACAGCGAGGCCGCGGGCAGGAGCAGCGCGCTAGCATGCTCTTGGCGACGTGCTGCTTTTTCACAAGAAACGAAGCACATCACTCGCTAGCTCCTCTGAACCACGTACGGGCACTTAATGCAATGGCAGTGGACCACACAGTCAAGCTCCTCCCCCCCCCCCCCCCCCCTCCTTCACTGCCAAGGATTGCCCGAAACAGCAGCTAGCAGTTTCAAGTGTCGTCACTCGAAAATGTGATGCCAAGCACAGTAGGCGCCGTTTTTTTTTTGTAGTCGTAATTACACATGTCGCGCATCATGACCGAACGCCGCCGGCAAGTTCATTACGCGCCGGCTGCACTGTCCACGCGGCCGCGCACGCCCCGGTCATATGGAGTGCTGTCAATAAGCTTTTGTGATGTGATTTAGACATATGTGATGCGATTTAGACATGTGGGATGTGATTTAGACGTGCTTGGTATCGCCACGAACGTCTATGAATGTTCTGAGGCAATGAAAGTATCATAGATTAGCGTTTCTGCGACCGGCTGTATGATATGATGCGTTTAACCACTAGAGTGGCAAAAGAGCATGTATGAATCAGGGGCACGAATTTTTGTATGCCCGTTTTGCGTCATTAAATATACTGCTATAAATTCCTGTGCCACCAGTTTTCTGCCCATAACTTCGTTATTTGAAAAGAAGGCATAGGCTGTCATGGTGTGATCCATTTTTCAGATGCAATGAAGCTCTATCCAAATAGAAATATGTGTAATCATTTCAGTACTTGGTCTTATTCAATTACAATCTTTTCTGTCATGCCTATCACACTACTCCTTCATACAAAGAACTTAGTTTGAAATTTATACTTGTTCTTTGTAAAACATGAAAAGGAGGTTATGGGGGGGGGGGGGGGGGAAGGGAAACCAAGGCACACTGGTCAAAGACCAGATACCTGAGAAGTCAAGTATCACAAGACAAACCTAAGATCACAATCCTTAGATGTTTTAAAGACGTAAAAAGAAGTTGAAACTTTAAATGCAGTTTTCTCAATACTGTTTTTTTGGCATTGTGCTCAGCTCGTGGAGCAGATATCTGGGCAACCACTGTACAGATTTTGATTCCCTTTATTTGTAATGCTCCTTGAACTGTGCTTCAGGGGGCTGCGATCTTAGTTTTTTATTTTACTCCTTAAAGAATTTTTTATAGGATTTCTTGTTTGTACTGCAAGTGTGCTCACTGCAGTGTCACTGGAGAAAACGTTAACTACAAGTTTTAGTGTTGCAAAAAAATTATTTTGAGAACACAGCCTCCTTCAACATACATTTGGCTGTGCATACAGTAATTATCAACTATTTTTGTCATTTTATAAGTCCTCCAGCCACTCCACGAGGTTCAATTGAAAAATAGTTTGTCTCTCATTAAGTATTTGTGCTATCGCCTCGAAATTTTTATGGATGCACGGTGAGGTCATTCTCAGTGTCTGTGCCAATTTTCATTATCATCCGACCAGAAATAAGAAAGTCCATTGTCAAAGGCACGTCCCCCCTTAACCCGACGTGATGACTGTATCGTAGGAGTACATATATAATGTTTATGAAACTGAATAGCGATCACTGCATACCCAATCGATGCCTCATGAACATTACGGTCTGTTTGAAAACCAGTTGCGATTTGAATTTTTAATTATCTATGTATTGACTGTTTCATAGTTTCTTTAAAGTGTGCCGTAGGTTGTTGGGGCTTTTTTTTTGTGTTCATTAAATTCAAATTCATTAGCTGTTTTTTTTTCATCGTGCGCTACAAGAGGCTGCTTGTGTATCCCAGTAAACCAGTTTGAACAAGGAGAAATAAATTTTTCTGACTGTTTCTTGCTTTTGCTTTTTCCTTTCTTCGGCAGCAGAGATGTGCTTACGTAAGAATGGCATATGATTTCTTTTTTTGATGGTGCTACCTGTACTTGCATGTGCTTTGCTTTCTGTGGTAATCTTTTCAGTTGTGACTATCCCTACATTTGTCTCTTACGGACATTAGCATGCTTTGCGTTTTGGTGCATTAATATTGTTTACACTTTATTAACTTGAAGGGGTAATGACACAGAAAATTTGGCCTCACGTTTTTCTGCTGCGATGCGTTGCTGTAGGACTGTTGGTCATGACATGACACATTCTATGCTGCAGCACATGATAGATAATTAATTACAGGCCCTTCATTATCGATCAGTTTCCGTTTAGATTTGAGAGAGTTCCAAAAACTGGGTGCAACTGTCGCCACTTAGCGTGTGCAACTCTTGACCACGTCAGCACACAGAATTATGATGCACTTCCGCACGATCTGCATCAAGAATTACTTTCGAATAGGAAACGACACTGGAATGTCGCCAAACACGTAACTTTCCAAGCGTGCGCCGCGGCCACGCACTTGTAACCAGCTGCCAAGAAATATAGACTTCGGGAACTAACGCGGCAAATGAAAAATGGCGGCTATGACGTCTTGATAACATGTTTTGTTGACCGCAGCGTGGTGACGTGAGGGAAGTAGGGGGTCACCTCGGGGTCACCGTCGAGGTTGTCTATAGCGTAATGGATTCGGTCGCTCACGGAAACTTCAAAATTAATTTAAAATACCTTCCAAGCTACATTCGCTATTAATATCTGGCAGATGATATACAAATGTTCACGAGAATCGATCCCGCAGGCTATCTCAACCCCGAAATTTCGTGTCAGTACCCCTTTAAAACAGTGTAGCAGGTTTGATCACTGGCTGGTATATGGTCGCCTTCTGAAGCGAGTGAAATTAAAAGAAATATCTGCTTGCTTAATTTAGTGGTGCAGTAAAGAACCACGACCAGCTGAAATTTATCTGGTGCCTTCTTCTGCGGTCTTTCAGTTACAGCGTTGGTTGGGTCATTACGCTCTACAATTCTCTCGAAGCCCTTATCATTGACTTGGCTTTTCACTCACTGTACTCCATGTGTGGCTTAGGTGCGCAACCACTGAACATGAGGTTGGGGACCTGTGTCCCAGCTGTGGCGCCCACGTTCCAATCGCTGAGAAATGTATCTTTACAAGTGTTTTCGCACGTAGTTTAGCTCTTATTTGTAGTTTTCAGTTTACTTTCATTGCAGCTGTGCAAGAATGGGCTTTTTTTCTCACTGATTTAGTTTTAGTAAATAATCTGTAGGATGAACAGAGGCCTACAGAATGTGAACAGTCACGAGGTGTTCTGTTCATCGGTTATATATGTAATCGTTTTTCAATAAAAATTCAGTTGAAAGTCGGTGTTGTTCGGCGTCCACTTCTCGTTTTCGTCTGTGTTTTTCGCGCTCTCGGCCACGATGAACCTGCACCAACTCGCCCAGTATTCCATCTTTTACTTAAAGTTTAAAAGAGCTTTGCTGAATGCAAGAACTGGAGTGCACTGTGCTTTAGGCACCCATCAAACCACTCCTTAATTGAATCTTTTGCTTCAATACAACAACGGCAGGCAGCAGAAGAGTCGAGCCAACGCGGAATACCGAGCCCTGGTGTTGGGCTCACAGCCGGCAGTTCGCAGGCGCAAGCCAGGTGTCTACGACGGAGTGCCCCTGTCCCGCAAGGACATCCAGGAGGTGAGGCAGAAACAACTGGCACTGTGTCGCAGGGATTCACTGGAATATATGCTTCCTCGATTTGAGATGGTGGTGGCATTCAACACATTGGCCAGCTGTTCATGCTGTGTAGCAAATGTGTAACAATGTTAGCTTCTCTGTGATGAACTCCGACGATGCTCAAAAAGGTGGTTCTAACGCTTTGCTACGACGACATGGTGGTGGCACCTGCCCATCGCTTTGCGTTCTACACCTTATCATCTCCGAGACTGGTGCACATCTTTCTCCTCGGGTGCGCATGTCTTCGTTTTCGAAGATAACTGCCAGATGGCGCTTGTGTCTACCGTGCCTCCATGCGCTCATTCGCCTCCGCTACACGCTCGAGGCACTCTAACGCAGCGCCTCCAGAATACCATTGACCGATTTTCTTGCGCAGAACATCAAATAAAAGCTTTGTTCACTCTCTCCAGACGCAAGATTATCGTCCTTTGACGACATTTACAATGTGACGTGCAGATTCGGGCCAATTTTTTGCCAACTTTTCTTTTTGTCTTCCATAATGCTTCTTGTTTATTCTGATTGTCTTTCATATATGTTTTGATGTCAAGAAAATGTTTGTAAAGCGGCTGGTTTGCAATGTTTCTCTGTTGGTTGCTTGTGCAGACGCTGGTGCCACTGCAGCTGGACAGCGGCATCACCGTGGCAACAAAGGAGAGCATAGAAGAGCTAGCCGAATACCTGGCCAAGTTCACCCGTGCGCTAGCTGAGCGGCCACACAGGTACGAAAAGGCGTTGGTCAGTTTGCTGTGGCACCATGCCCGTTTCTTTCTTTTAAATGTGAAGTCTCTTTCCCAATCGTGGCATATAGGCTCTTATCGCCAATATCACGCATTATCCGTGCTCTACAACATGCCTCTTTATCTTCTACCTTCGAACGAGTTATCAGTGGTTACAATTCACTGAGGGTCTTTTATGAAATATGCAACTCGCACAAGTTATTTCTTTCAAGAACATCTCGTGAAAGAGTTTAGAAGGGGAGATCATGGCACAACCCCCTCTCCCTTCCAACTCTGATCGGTAAACATTTAAGAGGCTCAAGAATGCTGGTGCATTGAAATATGTACGAATACAGTTGGGGGATTATAAATGTAGGCCGATATAGGGCTGATAGTAACGCGGATAGATGAGTAGACAGAACCATAAGAAACTTAATCAAGACTCAATCGACCTAATCAGACTTAATCAAGAAATTTTTATTGTGCTAGGGGTTCACTTAGACTCAGGCTTGCTAACATTTTCCTTAACCGAACTCACTCAAACTCTACAGAATATTACTCTGTCTACAGCAATATTCTGTCTAACATGCCAAGGATGACAAGGTGCCTTTGACAAAGATAGGTCCTCCTATAGAAACGTCGGCCAACCTGTCTGAGGCACTTCCACTGTTTACCCTGATTATCCCACTGCATGTTTTCATCTGCTGGCTCCCATCTAGCTTTGGGAAACCTTTAGGTGTGTAAGTTTGCATGTATGTACGTGATTGCTTCTTAAAAGTGCTGCTTGTGTGGGCGCAGGTATGCTTGCTTCGTTGAATCACATAGTTATCTTAAATAAACTATGGCGCTGCCCCCATATACCTGACTTACGATAAATAATTTATGAGAAATGGCGTGGGGGATCTTCGTGTTTTCACACTTTTGTGCCCCCAACCACACAGGGAGGCCAAGCAGAGCCGTCCACTGCAACACCTGGCGCCTGGCTCACTCTCCAAGCACGACAGCCTCAGGCGCACCTGGCAGGCACAGCTGGAGCAGTTTGCCAGCGTCAGTAGGGACGTGGCCGAGGCCATCGTCTGCGAGTATCCAGCACCAAAGCTCCTCCTGCAGGTAGAGAGTTCATTTCACTCACAGGGTTGCCACAGGGCGAACATTAACCATGCCCGAGGCTGTAGGGTAGCTAACTGTGCGTTCTCCTCTGCTTAGTATCAGATCACTTTCTTCAGTAACGCCTATGAGCTTGCTCAAGGACCCGCATTAAAGGTAGTGCTCTATGACTTGACAAAGGCCTTGTTCCACATCTGGCTGTTTTTGCAGCTATCCGGGGGAAAGAGAAAAAAGAATCTAGCTTCATTTATTTTCGGTGAAACAAGTATCTCAACTTCGGTTAAGGCACTATATTAAGAAAATAAAGCCAAGTGTTTTCCTTAGCTGCTATCAAATGTGGGGCACACGCAGTCAATGTTTTCAGGCGTCTTCGTTTTCATTTTAGTTGCAATAGTATCGGCTTTCACCTGCTGCCTGCAGTATAGCAAAATCTGGAGAAATGGCGAGATCGAATTTGTGGCCCCTGAGCCACCTTCTCCACTGTGTACACTTGTGATCATGCCTCATCAATACTGAATGGGATCAAGAGCATGAGCTTACAATGAATGTTTGAGAAGAATCTAAGTGCAGTGTAGTGAGCGGTGTAACAAAAAGCTGCGAGGATGGTCAGGTTGACCGCAAAACAAACAGGTAATGTTCTAATTAGGATTAAAAGGTAGAAATTAAGTAATAAGTATAGCAGAATATGTAATGCATAAAACAGATAAGCATCAATCTATTACATAGTTGAAGATCTTTATAACAGACACAGCTGTGCCCAACAGTGAAATAGTGATTGATCATAAACTGAGAACAAAGTACCCTGCTTATAATAGACACCTCACATCAGGGACAAAAACTAGTACACTCAAACCTTAATATAATGAACACTGATATAATGAAGCATTAGTTTGAACGAAATAAATGAAAATGTCTTGCACTAGATAGTAATAAAAATAGCTTTTATAATGAATTTTGGGATGTAACAAACTTACCGTATCTGATAGAATCTAGACTAACCTCGATTCTAAGCCTACCTGCAAAAGCCTGAAGCCTGAAGGGAGGTGGGGGCGGACCTCGAATGTAGGTCGAACGAAATAGACCGCATTCAGAAATAGAAAGAATATATTGAACATGAAGATTAAACAAAGCAGTTGGTTCATGATGCAAGTGATTCGAGAAACATCAGCCGCTAGTCCTGTTGCTTGTTTGTTTACTTTGGTTTTTTTTTCACGCTGTTTCTAGTTATTTGGATTGTAAAGATGTTGTTCTTGTCGATGCCGCACTTACTCCGATTCATCGTCGCTGCTTCCTTTATCGCAGACTTCTTTGTTGCTGACTTCAAACAGTGCGCGATCCTCAGCGCCATCAAGCGCACTGGATGTGCCGCACTCTTTGAAAAAGCACACAATCAAAGTTCCTAGGATGTCATCCCACGTTGAAGGACCTACAGCGATGCATTTTTTTCATCCACTCCAAAGTCTTGCCCAACTTAGACGTTGGACAACGACTCCACGGCCAGGACAACTTTCCTTTTATATTTGGCACTACAATGACACTGCATGTTTGGCACCATTGAGCTACGCCACACACAGATCACTCGAAGCGCTACTCGAATTGAGAAACGGCTCGCCTCAACACTCACCACAAAGTTTAAAATGGTGGCCTCACGTGTGTTTTTAAACTAGGTGTTAGCTTGGCTACTAATGACTACAATACTGTCTAGGTGGCGCTAGTTCTGCACCACTCTTCTCAATGAAAAATGCCGGGTTTTTCGAAATCCTTCAATCTTACCTGACGCTGAAGTTTGATACAGAAAAATTTGAAAAAAAAAAAAACTATCAGTCTAGATTTGAATAAATATAGTACTTTCTTGTAAGATGCAACTTTGTTCAATTGTTACGTAACGGGCAATGACTGAAAGAAAATGCAGTTCGATTAATTGATGTATGTGGTTTAATGTCCCAAAACCACTATATGATATTAGAAACGCCGCAGCGGAGTGCTCCAGAAATTTTGACTACCTGGGGTTCTTTAATGTGCACCCACGTCTGAGCACACAGGCCTACAGCGTTTCTGCCTGTCGAAAATGATGCAGCCGCTGCTGGGATTCAATCCCATGACCTGCGGGTCAGCAGCTAAGTACCTAAGCCACTAGACCACCGTGGCGGGGCAAAAATGAGGCTGAGGACTGTGGAGAACTTCATGGAATGTCATGGTCCTTTAATACTTTTTCTGGTCATGAAACTCCCGCGTCACTCAATGGGAGAGCTTCATGCGCTGCCTGCACTTTCCGCCGCGCTGGCGTTGATAGAGGGGCGAGGAAGCCGGCTCGGTCGGCTGCTTCCAAGCCAATGCAGAACACGACAGGTAAAAACGCGCAATCCCACGACAAGAAACTGCCAGATTTTCGTTTGACTCAAAGAATGCTTGCGTGTGTGAAAAACATTTCGACGCCAGTGACATTATACATGCGGACGTGTGCACTGTGAACAGAGTCATCATTTTGCTGCTCCGAGAACGACCGAGACTGGTGGAAGACGCCATACCAAAGAATTTTCGAAGGTTCGCTTTCTTACCACTCCAAACCAAAACAGTGTTCACGTGCAACGAAGCGCCCACCTCTAAAAAAGCCGCGAAAGCTTTCTTCGGGTTGTGATGCAACAGCTGCGAATGCAGACGTCTTCAGTGCAGCCGACGAAGAAATCGATAGTAAGTCTGGCACAAAGCTTGCAAGTATCTTATCCACTCACTACGCTAACTGAATTGGTTCCTTCCCGTATAAATTTTGCGCTTCCTCACTCTTTGCAGATGTTGTGAGAACCGAGAATCGCAATTACTTCGCTAATACAAAGTGTCAAACAGAGATCACTGTTTGTTCAGCATTGGAGCTGCAGAGAGTGAAGGCCCAACTTTGCAGCGTGAAGCAAGGGTTCAATTATGCCAGCAGAAACATTTTTCAGTGATTTTTGTTGTGTCGTTCACTCCATCTTGCAACTTTCAACCACAGCTTATGAACTGCAAATTTGAATAAACTACGTGCCTGTGTTCACAGCAGTTAGGACTTCTTGACGAGTGCCAGTAATTTCAGCAAAAAAAAAGAAATGCCGACATGTTTGTCTGCATTCGCTTGCAAGGTGTAGCCTAGTTGCTAAATTCAAAATGTTACCCACTGCTAGGTAAGTGGTGCACAGATTTGCTTCCGTTAGGCAGAAATGTCTCGCACATAAAAAGCTGAAGTTAATTGAAAGAGATATCTAAGTGCATGATAAAAATTTCTAGAAATATTCATAAAGAGCAATGTAGTACTTTCATGTACAACTGATTCGTTCTAACTGAACTGGGTTGAAGGATGATCCTGGTTGATTTCTATGTGCGTGTAGGAGGAACAAGGTGGCTAATTAGAATGCAGACTTAAAAGTCGTAGTCATTGGGAGAGTACATGGGAATGGATAAAAAAAAGCCTCTATATGAAAACTCAGCTGTGTTATCAAATCTTCATGCATAAAATCAAAAGCTTTTGTTTCGAAATAGCACGCAGTGCCCATATCTAGCAGCGCACAACAGTTTCACCTCATTTTTTAATATTTAAAATCAAGGGCGTAAATCATGACACCAAATAGAAAGAGAAAAGAACACAACTTGAGCATCTCTCTCCGTCTTGTGGTGTCTCAATCCGAGCTTTTAATTTTTTGGCTTTATCCCTAACGATGTCTCTCAAAAGGTACTTCAGTGCTATTAATGCCAAGTGATCCTGATATACAGATTTGTTCATTGGCATGCCAACATTTATTGGCTGCTTCTTGATTCCCTATAGAATAAAATGACAATTATTCCGAAAATGAACGTTATGTGGAACCAGAGCATGGCTGCTCCACAATCTCTAGCGCAAACTATGTTAACCTTTCAGTCATCTAGAACCAGTCACAGTGTTCGGTTTAAGCCCGAAAGCGACTGTGCAGGAATTGAGAAATTTAAGAACGTTACGAATGCGCGTCACTTGACAGATGGACTCGATTAAAACATTGCCAGCAATCAAGGACTTGGGCAATTCGACAACGCGCATCATGGACCACTTTGACAATACTAATAGCTGCTATAATTTGTTAGCGAGAACACTCGGAACGAAAATATTTGAAGATGTGTATTTGATAGGAAAGACTTCCGCAAACGCACTACAGCCCTGCCAAGTTGCGACCGGTCGATGCCCTTCTGCTTACGGTGGTGCCTATGGTGGCCACTTTTGCACTCAAATGAAACTTTCGCGGGAGTTTCATGACCAGAAAAAAGTATTAAAGCACTATGGTACGACCTAATGGCAAAAATTTGTAGGCATGAGGGGCTACCAGGTGATGCAAGGTATATGTGAGGAAAGATTGCTGGAAGAGGCTTTTTTCCTGCAGTGGACATGAATTATGCTGACAATATGGTTCTGTTAAAAAATGGACCCCTGCATTTGCCCTTCTATGGGCTCTGGGGTCCCACCTGTTTATTAATGACCAGCAATTGTATATATTTTACACGCAATGAACTGACTGATAGATAGATAGATTGATTGATAGCTATGATCTCGGGACAAGGCTGGAATACCGTGTGTGTTGCTGAGCCAGCGAATACATGCCTTTTCAGGCGTACCAAGAGTGCAAGGAGCGTGCGAAAGGAGAAACGCTACTGGCGAACATCCAGGTAAGGACACCGTTGCCGATTATCTCTGGCTGAAATAAATTGGCATGAACAAAATCTATTCTAATTCCGGAAACTTGGATACACGCATCAAAAAACAGAAGCTTGAGTCAAACTACACTGTGTTGTAAGTATTCTTTTCACATGTACTATGTGCAATGTGGACATTGTAGATATGCATTTTGCCAGTCCAACATAATTCGGGCTTCTCTGAAACGTCCTTGGATGCAGCGGTTGTGCATACTTCAATATGGCCATTGCAGCCTTGCACTTTGGCCTCTGTCTTGTGGGCGCTATCTTGATAGACATGTAGACTGAAGTCAATTTATTCTATCGTGGTAGTGCTACCTTCTGTGTACTTTAATCTGACACCAAAGGTAAATGTTTGATCAGTTTAGACAGGCCAACTACCTAGTAGTCTTTAAAAACCCTATTGTAATCAGTCTAGCACAATAGGTTAAAAGAGGAAATGAGTGTCATAGCTTTATTTTTAAACACGTGCCAAAGATGAAGATACAATGATGTAGTGGAGTAATGTGATAGATGTCGAAGTGTTTTCTTGTTTTTTGGCTGTCTGCTGACAGACGACATTGTCAAAAAAAAATATGGTTGCACCCATCGCAGCTTATGCCATCCACTCCGAATTTATCAAGTTGTTATCGGGCACTGTGTGACCCGTATTACAAAATTATGCTTGTATTAGCCTTAAATTAATGTGCTAATGCTTCAACAGAAATACTTTAACAACTGTATTGTGCTAATTCCAAAAATTGTTATATTTTCAATGCATCAGGCTTAGCAGGCGTAGCTCAACGAACAGCTTATCTCACGAATAACCTCAAGTAGTACCAGATGCTTTGTCCTTGATGATGGCTTTTTCATCGTTTATTTGTTGCTGCCAGCGAGCACTGCAAACCAATAGCAAGTGCAAGTTTGAATCGAAGCGGGCAGTGGCGTCTACATGGCCATTGCCATGTCGATTTGTAAGTACAGTTACCGGTGATGGCTGACACTGCAATTAAATGAATACGACATGAATGTGAAGAAGAATAAACATATTGCACTGATCTAACTGCATATGCCTCAACTGGGTGAAATGCAATCTAATTATAACTGGAACAATGTTTTGCTGCGCTAACGTGTAGCTTGCTTACACGCCATGGCCTTTGCGGTGCTGAACGATGGTGGTGAGATGAAGTATAGCATGGCAGACATATGTTATGTCGATACAAAATGTTTTGTATGGTCCTATCTTTTGGCAGACAAATTTTGAGAGGGGTACATGCCTGGTGCACCACCTCCAGGCTGTGCCCTTGCTTTAAAATGTTGCAGACAAGCTAGCTGCTGCATTTCCTGAGCTATACACCGATTGCAGGTCCGGAGAGGCGCGGGAGCGCTGCAGTCAACGCGCCGTGTTGGACCTGTCATTTCGGGCCGCATCTACCGCTTCTTTGTGGCGATGGACCAGAATGCCTACTTTGATTGAGCAGGCTTTGCTATGCGAGGCCCCCTCTTGGGATGTAGCTTAATGACAGACGTTCGAGTACTACAAATGGCTCAACTTCCGGCACTTCATATTTGTGGCAATGCAACAAGGAATTGTTACCCACTTCTGATTTTGTTGTATGGTCACCTTTGAAGCTATGCGTGCCAGTTTCACCATATGCTGTTAAGGCCAAGGGTAGTTAATGGTTGGCAAGCAGTAATGGCATGCGGCTGTGCGTTCCATAGGTGGTGGCTGTGCGTTCCATAGGTGGCGACTATGCGTTCCATTGGGGGCGGCTGTGTTTTCCATAGTTGGCGGCTGTGCATTTCATACGTGGCGGCTGTGTGTTTCGTAGGTGGCAGCTTTGTGTTCCGTAGGTGGCTGGCTGCTTGTTCCACAGGGAGCTTGCTGTTCTGCCACATGTGGAACGCACAGCTTGCCTCTGATCCATCGGCATATTTGAGGCATACAGCACGGAAGCCTTCCAGTTGCCTTCTTTGGATGGCTGATGTGATCCATAGCTTTCTCTGCTCACCTTGGAGTTAACGAGTTTGTGTACTAATCTGAATGCTTCAGTGAAAAGGCATTTGTTGTTGCTTGCTGAAACAATGTAAAAATTTTTGTTGCAGTGTGCTCATATGCAATATGTGTATGCTTTAATTATTGACCAGCTTGTTTTTCAATGGTATAAAAAGTGAGTTAAGTTGCATGCATGTAGTATTTTTAAGAGGTGCAGGTATTTTTTGGTAGAGGCTCGGTATATGAGCCGGTCAGGGTGCTTTGATTGTTACAGTTAGTGGTGCTCGTTTAACGAGATTAGTTTCTTTCTGCCTATTATGATGGTTCGTGGGTATAGCAGACAAGGGCAAAGTGATTTTTTAAACTGTCCTAATTTATCACGGATTCATCATGGCCTTGTTAAGTTTACAAACGTCTGTGCGCGGTTGGTTTTTTTTTCACCTTAACGCTCTAGCGTCATTCATTGTGTGCGTGTACATTGCTTGCATGCAGAAGCATTTTTTTCTTACAAGGGGCACTCAAAATGTAAATAATGCTGTAAATAGTTAACTAGTGAGGTGTGGCACTATGTGTGTTTTGCACAACGTGGCATTTTGTAAAATAGTTTTATAACGAGAATGAGAGGTAATTATATAATATGCTCATTATGCTGAGAAATTCTACCTTTTCTAGAGCCACTCGGAGAGGCATCGTTTTAGGCCTATTCTTAAGATTGTACTTTTCATTTTGACAATTACTAATTTTAGATTCGGACCTTTACTATGATGCCTATGTCATAGAGTGCTGGTGTTACTTCATAGTGTTTATAAGAGGTGAATGTACTTTTGGTAGAGGCTCGTTATATGAGCTGGTCAGGGTGCTTTGATACAGTTAGTGGTGCTGGTTTAACGACATTAGTTTCTTTCTGCCTATTATGATGGTTCGTGGGTATAGCAAACAAGGGCAAAGTGATTTCTTAAACTATCTTAATTTATCACGGATTCATCATGGCCTTGTTAAGTTTATCACGTCTGTGCTCAGTTGTTTTTCTTGTCTTGGCACTCTACCGTTATTCAACATGTCCGTGTACATTGCTTGCATGCAGAAGCATTTTTATTTCCGAGGGGCACTCAAAATGTAAATAATGCTGTAAATAGTTAACTAGTGAGATGTGGCACTATGTGTGTGTTTTGCACTGCATGGCATTTTATAAAATAGTTTTATAACGAGAATGAGAGGTAACTATATAATTTTCTCATTATGCTGAGAAATTATACTTTTTCTAGAGCCACTCAGAGAGGCATCATTTTAAGCCTAGTCTCAAGATCGTACTTTTTATTTTGACAATTGCTAATTTTAGATTCGGATCTTTACTATGATGGCTATGTCATAGAGTGCTGGTGTTATTTTACAGTGTTTATGCTCGCTTAGAGTAATTAAAATTGTGGAATTGATGCTTTTATGTACATTAGTAACAGTGTCAGCGCCATTATAGACAGTTAATATTAACGTGTGAATGTGTCTTGCAATACTAAAGGTAAAGGACGCAACCTACATAGACGAAGAAAGGAGGGGACAGGACAGAGAGTCACTTGTACTGTGTCCTTTACATTTATTCCACATCAACCAACTAGCCCAACAACACATTCTAGTTGGCTTGCAATGTAGCTCGTATGTTTTTTTTTTAATTAGGTGGGTGTGAACTTTTATGAACTTTTTTTGAGTGTAAATAAAGTTGATATGTTCGTAACATGATTGCAGAAATTTTCTTTAGAAGCTCTCATTTAGCCCACACAAGCACATACATCAAAAACTCGCTGAGGCTTTTGTGTGCACACCCAAGATGACTGACGATGATGGTCCTCTCATACTGCTGGCACTCGCCTGTAAAGGGGGTCGGCCAAGAACTGGGCGGCAGAATCTTTAAGTTAGTGGATTATGTATCTAAAAACATCCAATGGTAATTAAGTAAAAAACAACAAAATAACTAATCATAAGTACTGTATAAAAGTGCTACACGAGCCAGCGGTCGGGCAATCAGATAGGCTCAGAGTCAAAAATAACAATAAGAATATATACTAACAATGCAATCTGGAAACTGAAAGCCTTCTTATTCTTGGTTGATGTATTGATACTTCCCCACCTCCTTCTGAACGCTTTCTGCACCCAGCATGCTTTTACTTCAACTGCCTTCACGATTTAAGGCACAGCACCTGCTTTTGCCCTGCCTCCGTGATGACGTCACGGAGGCAGGGCACGAAAAGTTCACAATGCCACCGTGATGTCGCGTGACGTCGCGGTGGCATTGTGAAATTTTTGCAATCTGTGACATCCTCATGATGTTCTGCATCACTCGTGTTGTCCCAGACGCCACGAGTCACTGGCGGTCAATTATTGCTTTTGATGAGGCATTAAGGCTTTTGCCAGAAGTCGTTGGTTCGATCTCGGCTGTGGCAGTGCATTTCGTTGAAGGCAAAATGGTAGAGACCCCATGTACCATGTGACATCTGTGGACGTTAGAGAACACCTCATGGTCAAAATTTTTGGAGCCCTCCATTACGCCGTTTCTCTTAACCATATCGTGGTTCTGGAACATAAAACCCCAGATATTATTGTCATCTAAAGCTTTCTCTTTCATATCTATACTGAGCGACTGCAATACACTGTAGCCGCCTTTTCATATTGCCTTTCTGATTAACAGTTCATTAAGGCAAACAATTCGCAGATCCCATGTACAGGGGGAATCGATGATATGCGAAGCACGAATAAGAAAGGTTGATATGTCACTTTAAAATCATCACAATGTTACGAGGTTGAGGTAAATGATGCCTTACATGACTTATGTGTCATGATTATCATGTTTGGATGTGTCGTTTACCTTCGTCATCTATTCTCGTCACCTGATACTAAATTTATATGTGAAGCTAGCGAAACAGCCGCGAGCACACAATGAGCATGGTATGTTGTCATGTGCTGTGCTTACGTGACACGCTTCTCAGGATTATTATGTTTGCACCAGTGATATACTTTCGTCATCCATTGACGTCAAGTAACACCAAATTTGGTATATGTGGACCTAGCAAAACGGCCGCGAACGCATCATGAAGGACCCAGTATGCTCGAATGTAGCGTTGACACGCGCGCACGCTGGGCACAGCGATGCTACGGTAGCAAAACGCAAGCACTCTGTAGTCTGTAGCGCGACCAGCGTCCTTTGGCGCGGCCCGATGGCAACCGGCGTGAAATGCGACATGCTGCGTTTCGCGCTGATGCGTTATGCAGACAATACTGCGTCTCCCTCTTTTTGTGACGGAGGGACGCCGGCCGTGCTGAAATGCGCATGCGTCAAGGCAACGCAGTACGGCACGTGCCTGCGAGTGTATGGTTGGATGGGCGCCTGGGGTGGCAACGCTAGCGTGACGCGACGAAATGAACGCCAGTGAGCACGCGCACTGCGTCGCGTCAAAATGTGTTGGCGCCTTGACTGTGGCATGTGGTCATGTTGTCAGATGACACGCATCTTATGATAATCATGTTTGCGCCAGTCACATACCTTCGTAATGCATTGAGGTCACGTGATACCAAGTTCGGGATATGTGAAGCTAGCGAAACGGCCGCACGCACATCATGAGCGTGGCATGTAGTCTTGTTGATATGTGACATGCATGTCGTGATCATCATGTTTGGATGCGTCATTTATCTAAGTCATCCGTTCGCATTGCGTAATACCAATGGTATATATTACGCTAGCGAAACGACCGCGAGCGCATCATGAGTGTGGAATGTAGTCATGTTGTTACATGCACATGTCATGATTTTCATGTTAGGGCCTGTCGCTTGTGTTTGCCATGCAATCATGTCATTCTGGAAGGCGTGGGACGACGAGCAAAAGTTCCGCGCCGTCGGGCTGTAAGTTGCGGTAGTACAAAACGTCTTGAAGCAAAAATATGCTCAGTGAAGGATCTTTATGGCCTGATTGAAGACAGTCAATCATAGATAGCAGCGATAGATCTCGGCGTTGTTTGTCAGCCATGCGCAGCAAATCTGTTATGGCTAGGATGTTGGAATCGGCTTCCAATTCTGAGGAGTTAGGTGGATCAACAGGGTGCCGAGACAAACAGTCAGCATGGCTGTGAAGCTTGCTGGACTTGTACACTACTGAGAACGTGTACTGCTGCAATCGCAATGACCATCGCCCGAGTCTTCCTGTTGGATCCTTAAGTGTAGACAGCCAGCAGAGCGAATGGCGGTCTTTGATGACTTCGAACGGGCGTATAGGTATAGGTACGGACGGAATTTTGCGATAGCCCAGACGAGTGCCAGGTACTCCAGCTCCGTAATGGAATAGTTCCTTTCCGAGTGAGAATGTAGGTGGCTAGCGTACGCTATGACACGGTTGGTGCCGTTCTGCGCTTGATAGACTGCTGCAGTTAATTTTCTCCTCCTCGACTAGCTTCTACACTAGCTAAAGAGGGAAGATGTTTGAGGTTGGGAATGGATCCCCTCGATGACTCGAGTGCATGGTGGCAGCGCGAAGGAAAAGCCGTAGTCCGGTGAGGAGACGCTTTATTGCAGCTTCAGGTGTCTGCCCGAGTCCAAGCCCGAACCTCCGCTCTCCATTTCAGATTCAAAGATCCTCTTTTCGACCCTCGGTTGAACAAAGGGTATTCACACAAGCCAATCACACGTTGGGGCTCGCATCATCACAGCCAATTGCAAAAACACTTTCATAACAGACATTGCATTGGTGAAAACCAAGTTACCAAATACAACACGCAAAGGCATAGGTTCTCCGCGTGTTACACTCTCTCCCATGCCAGGACGTGTATCGGCCGGCCTCCGTCGATAGCCCTTCTCACGCTCGAGCTCCATCAGCTTTCTCTACACGCCGCTTCATAGAAGCCTCCTTAAGCGCGGAGAGTACACCGTGAGGCCCTGTGCGCTGACCAGGTGCGCACGCGGCAGTAAGGCGCCCCATCATCCTTAACAGTCGGTAATGATGCATAGCGGGGGAAAATAAGCTGGCCTGCGTGCCGCCATCATGTCTTGGACAGCCCAGTCATTCTAAATGACACGCGTGTATGCGAACAAAGACTTAAACTCAGACGGCGGCACTTGGCCTGCTTCTTGCCAGACGCTCGTCCGAGTAAGCTTTCCTCTTCTAGTCCCAGACGGGGGCGACCTTCACGGCTCCGCTCGTGAACCGTGTGAACGAAGGAGTCTCCTTTCTTTCCCGTGCTTGGGTCTTCCGCGTTCGGAACCCATTAGCTTCGTTAGTTGACGGGTCAGGAGCTGACTCCACGCTCAGCATCAGCCGCGTTAATTGCGGTACACACAACAAGCCGGTAATTGTTGCCTCATACTAACTACTGCCCCTGTGCCATGGCCACTTGCGTTGGTGCGAAGCTCTGTTCGAGTGGCTGGGTCAAAATTAGCCAGCACAAGTGGTGATGTAAGCGCAGAAATCAGAGGCGCAAAGCAATGTTCTTGGTCTTCACGCCGCAAAAAACCCACGTTCTTTCTGAGAAGATGTGTGAGGGGCCGAGGAATTTCCGGGAAGTTGCTGACAAAACGGCGGAAATATGAGTAGAGCCCCAAAAAGCTAGGGAATTCTTGAGTGGAACGTCTGAACGGAAACTCACGTACAGCGCGGAATTTGTCATGATCGGGTCGTACACCAGTAGGGTCAACGAGGTGGCCGAGTAGTTTGATATGACGGCGTCTAAAGGTGCACTTCGACTCGTGAAGCTGGAGGCTAGCACAGCGAAAAACGTCAATGGCCGACTGACGTGGAAGATGGCTTTCAAAAGTTGGCGAGAAAATAATGACGTCGTCTAGATAGCACAGGCGCGTAGACCATTTATAACCTCGAAGGAGGGAGTCCATCATGCGTTCAAAAGTTGCAGGTGCATGGCCCAACCCAAAAGGCATGGCTTTAAATTGATGAAGCCCGTCGGGTGTAATGAATGCTCTCTTCTCGCGATCACGGTCATCGACTGAAATTTTCCAATATCCATATCGTAGGTCCAGTGAAGAGAAATACTTGCCACCACTGAGGCAGTCGAGCGCATCATCAATTCGAGGTAGCGGATAGACGTACTTCTTGGTTATTCGATTGAGATGATGATAGTCGACGCAGAACCGCTAGGTGTTGTCCTTTTTTTAACAAGCACAGCAGGTGATGCCAAAGGACTAGTATAAGGCTCAATGACGTCTTTGTCGAGCGTCTTCTCAACCTCCTTCTGAATAATTTATCGCTCTTAATGAGGCTCACGGTAAGGACGCTCGTGAAGGGGACTGGCGTCCTCAGTGTCGATACGGTGGGCTACGACGCTAGCGCGGCCCAAGGAATGGTCGTCGATATAAACAATGTCGAGATAAAAACTGGAAGACCACGGGGTGCTTCAACTTGGGATGGCAACAGGTTGTTTGAGATAATTTTGTCCAGTAAAACTCTATTCTGTGCGGCTGTGACAGGTTCAGCTTCGGTCTTGATGTTAGGAATGAAATATGAAATTGTACATTGCTCCAGAGTGGAGATTTCTGCTATGGTAATACGTTGAGGAATGACCTGGGTCGACACAGAGAAGTTGAGGACAGGAGAGAAGCGTATTGTCGCTAATCTTCTCTACAGTATGAGGAAGTGTGATGTTTCAGGAAAGGGGGCAGGTCAGTGAGTGGAGCTGCTATGTAGTCGCCATCAGGAACAGGTTGGAACGGTGACATAAAAAGCTACACAGTGGCCTGACGTGGTAATCGCAGACACTCAATGAACCGTAGACGTGTGCGAGTTGCAGGATGGACATCAGAGTACAAAGACAACTCTAGCTGTAAGGTGCCAGTTGAACAATCGATGAGGGCTGAGTGTGTGGTCAAGAAGTCAATGCCGAGAATTGCGTCGTGTGTACAAGCGTCTAGAACTGCAAAAATGACCGAAGTGTGAAGGCCGGCAACAGTGACGCGGGCAGGACACATACCAAGAACTGATGTTTGGCTGCCGTCGGCTACTCGACAGCAAGGGTAAGAACTTTATTCACGCTGGATCGAAGACCTGAGCTCATAACGAATATGTGGGCACCTGTGTCTACTAAAACTGCAACGGCCAGGCCATTGATGAGAACATCAAGTAAATTTCGATTGTACTTAGTGGTCGTTAGAAAGTTTTCTGTCCTAGTTGTCAATGCAGCGCCACCCACTGGAGCTGCATCTGTTAGTTTTGCGAGAACTGCCCAGAATACGCCGGTGACGGAGAGCGACGGCGTTGAAAGCAGCGGGCTGGCGACCCTGACGCGACGGTGAGCGGCTAGACCGAGGTCTTTGGGTGACAAGATCGGCGCAGGATGGCTCGGAGCGTAGCGTAGAACGCTAGGTGGGAAGTCCTGAAGGTGCTCGTCGGTAAAACAAGGTGGTATAACTGTCGTTCAAGCGCACGAATAAACAGGAAGGAAGAGAGGACAAACGCTTCCTTCTTTCCTTTCTCTCTATTCGTGCGCTTGAACTACAGTTATACCATGTATATCCATGTATAGCCAACTAGCCCAACTTTCGATTCTGTTGGAGAACGAGGTGGTGAATATTGTCCACGATCCTGTGGGTGGTCGTCTATATGCCGGGAAGACTATCTGTTGCGGAACGCGATAGCTAGAGAAGCATGTCGGTCGATCATCTGGTGTGCGCCACTCAAATGGATTTCGGTCGCGTGATGAGAACCGCGGGACCGACGCGGCTGCAACAACAAGTGGGGCGGCGTTGTAGGCAACGTTATGAGCGATATGATTTATGGGCTGTTGTATGTGGCTGGAGTTTTGGGGAACTAAGACGCCCATGTTGGCAAACTCTTGTCGCACAACGGCCTGAACAAGCGATATTCCAGCCAAGTTTTCTGGCACAGGGAGCTGATAAGTGGAGGGCGCCGTGGCTTCCAGCTCCTGGCGGACAATGCTTGTGATGTTCGGAGAATTCACAAATGGACGTGGCGTCACAGGCTCCTCTCACGAAGAAGTCGCAGTGGTGTTCGGGAGTCGGGTGAAACTCCGAGTGATTTTTCTGTTTTGGGCTTGTTCGAACAGCCGATATTCACTGACAATTGAGTCAATGGTGCTACAGTTCTTGCAGATTAGAATGCTGGAAGCATCGTCAGCTATGCCTTTCAACACATTGCTGACCTTGTTTAGTTATGTGATGTCTTTGTCGGCCTTCCGGCACAAGGTGAGCACGTCTTGGATATATGCGATGTATGACTCGGTGGAAGATTGAACTTGTGACGCGAGTTCATGCCTGGCTGCCAGTTGTCGAGCAACTGACCGGCCAAACAAGTCATGGAGCTCCTGCTTGCACTCGTCCCAACTTTTCAGGTCTTCCTCGCGCGTCTCGTACCAAGTGCGTGCAGTACCTCGTAGGTAAAAATGATGTTGGCCAGCATAAGCGTTTCATCCCGCCTGTATTGCTTGCTGACGCGCTCACATAAGACGAGCTACTCGTCAACGACAGTTGTGTCGGTGCTGCAAAATGTACCAGGACCCAGAAAATGGGAAGGGATCACAGGTGACGGAGCAAGCGTAGACTGGATGGACGGCGCAGTGCCTTCGGGCATCGTGGCTGGACGAACGTGACGTCCACTACGGAGATCCAGAGTCCAGGTGTTACCCAGCACCTCAACCAAAAATGTGTAACGAAGAGTTTTAATAAGGTAACGCCGGTTGGCATAACATTGCACACAGGGTGCAAGGAGGCAGGACAACAAAGCAGCCCAGACACAGCCCCACAACATCTTCGTCTTCATTCCTTCTGTGTCATTTTGGCGCCCGTGCCTGAGGTACCTTTCTATACTCGTGACAATAATTTCTACGCTTTGTCTGGCTCCGGTGTTTGAAGAAGGTTGATAGTGCACACCATGGAAACGAAAGACGTCTCTTTTGGGGTGCCCCAAAATTATCTAGTGCTCTTATAAGCACTGTGATGGTCACAGTGCTGGGCTGCTGACCCAAATGCCACGGATTCGATCCCGGGCGTGGCGTTCGCATTTGAATAGTGACAAAAGTTCGGAGGCCCGAATGCTGCTTGATGTCATTACAATATACGCGTTAGAGAACACCAGCTGGTCTAAATTCTCGGAGTTCTTCGCTACCGCACGCCTACCCAGCTCTGCCAAAAGCCACGTGGCTTTTGGCAGAGCTGTACATGACGTGTTACAAGTAATCAATTATATTTCTTTGCAGTCTTGTAATATAAACGTTCTGTAATTGTGACGCTCTATATAATTCAAGTAAATTTTCTTGTAACCAAGCTGCTGTCGCTCGTGGATTCCCTGGTGGCTTAAACTCATCAGGCCCTCTCAATAAAGTACTTGACTAAATGTTCGACAGCGAAAGTTGTATATGGCTAGCAGAAACAAACAAAAAAAAACGTTTGCCAGCGATGTCATGAGTGGTCTATACTGATTGTGTTATCAGTTACGTCGTTTGCAGCGTCGTGCCTAGCACACGCACCACTGGCTGCGTTGTGAGCTCGCGTAATGCCAAATGGCGCTGAGCTAGCTCGCGATGTCAAATACTTGCAACAACGCGGCGTTGCGGCGTCAATTGGATGATTGCGAGAGCGCGTTCACCGGGGCGAACGCCCACTTTAGGCGGAAGTTTCTCCAGCGGCACTTAGGCTTCGGCTGCGACGTCTGGGACCACCTGTGCATCGAGGACAACCACTGTGATTAACGCATTGCGAAACACATTTAACCACTCGTTACACTCTTTCATGACTGTGATCTTTAGAGTTCCCTAATATTTAGAGTCCCCTAATATAAGCTTTAGAGTCCCCTAATATTTTGCCTCATCAATTTAATATAGACCAATATCACCATATGCTGGTGCAAAGTTATGCAAAGCTGTGTCTGGTTCCGACCTAAACAACGTTTAAGATCATGTCGTGTACATCATAAAACTCTTTATTTTAGTCATGTGAGTCACATACCCGTATACCATGGGCTGCAGTATGCGACTATGCGCCTCAAAGCTTGTGTCTACCTAGGAGCAGTGATAAGAGCGTTCGTAATTTAAACGCTAGAACCTTTAGAAAATCCGGCATCGGTAGCCTTGACCCGACGACTGCAAAGAATAAGATTCAAGATCCCAGCAGGAATCGAACCCAAGAATTTAGTGTGACAGTAACGTATTCCACCATGGAACCCTGCAAGGCCTTGAATCTTCTTGGGAAATGGTACTCTGCAGACATCAATTCGGTACAAAGTGATTATGGTTACAGTGCAAGGTATCTAAATTTGCAAGGAGATAAACATAGCATATATAGTCCTACTTTACAGACGCACGTCGTGTCGGGTTAACATCAATGTGGCTTCAGTGTCAGCTCTGCGCTTATAACAGACTTATAAACGTTATATACGCACTCATATGACCAGGTAAGCTCTAATCAAGAATTGTTGGACAATGGTGGAATGTACTGACGAATGTTATTCTCCTCATCGTGCCACAGCGCACATTTAGTTTCCATAATATTCACGTCCGTACCCTAACGTGAAAGCTGAGGTTGTGTCTGGTCATAAATTTCCCTTCAAATGCCAGTGTAGTCGACCACTACTAGCCCATTGACAAGCCACGTCTATGTAGCCCGCAACGCATGTTGAAAGAAAAAAGACACGTGACATAGACAGGTACTCGATGACAGCTTCACATGAAATCGATTACAACAGTCCATGAAAACTGAACGCGAAACAGTTATATCTACCGGAGTACATCAAGATTTCAGTGACGTATTTCCGTCTTGGAAACGACGTCAAAAAATAGTAAGTAATCTTATGTAAAAAAAAAACTTCTTCAACGGGCATTGAATTAATGACCTCTCAATCCGTCACCACAAGTGCTGAGCACGCTATCCACTGCGTAACGGGCACATAATCTAACTGCTGCTCAGACGTCCTTTATATATCTCGTACAGAAGAGGGCGACCGCGGGGTAGTGTCGTTCTCTTGGAGCGATAAAATAGTTCATCATTACATCCATCCATCCGGTTACTGTGACCTCAGCACCTGCAACGCGTACTGCCATGCTCTGTCCCATTCGGCGCGTTTTCAACAGAAGTGCGATTTTGTCAATGCATTAACGCACCGCGAGATGAAGGCCTTAGCCCAAGAGTCGGTCTCACTCATGGTGTCCATCGAAACCAAAAATATCCCTGTGACCCACACCTGCCTCATGGGGCAAAGCACATTGTTTACGCTCACCATATTTATATTAACAACTTTTCTTAGAGCTCCCAGACACCTGCATAAATATGCTAACACAAACGGTGTAAACGAAATTTCCATTTGAAAAAGAAAATGTGGGTGATTATAACGTCCCATGGAGGCGGAAATGTTGTGGGCCTGTTTCCTCAGATTTGGGTGCACGTTAAAGAACCCCAGGTGGTCAAAATTTTCGGAGCCCTCCACTGTGGCGTCTCTCATAATCATATGGTGGTTTTGGGACGTTAAACCCCACATATCAATCAATAATTATAACGTTGAACTATTCCTCGTTGCTTTCTTTCGAAATGGTCCTCAGCTGTATATGAAATGTTCAAAATATTTTGAGTTATGCACATAGTACACAGCATGAGGCATTAATGACTCGAAAATGATTCATCGCATATATAGTGACCCCTTACGTACGACCACGTAAAAAATGAGAAAATGAACTGTTCTTATTGCGGCATGTTGTTTGCCATTGGTTCTTCGATATTTACAAATTTCTGTGTGCCATAAAAATCGCTTGCTTGCTACATGACATCAAGAATCTGTGAAATGTCATGGTGTTTATTACAGTCCATGGAGAATAAACAGTGAGTTCACGTGCTTAACTATATCTAACACTTTTTGGAATAGCCGGAGGGCATCTCCTGAATGTAATTCAAGTATAGGGCCAGCTACCGGTGACAGCAGCAGCGGCTATACTTATAGCAGCTGGCGAGATGGATTGATATGAGTATAATAAAATATGGTCATTTGCAGAATAAGGGCGTTTAGAAGTTTGTGCGCGTATACATTTCTGTGAGATCTACCATGCTAAGAGAGACAGGAACACTGAGAATTATAAGCAGCGCTGCACTTTTCTGCTTTATTGCTGTCCAATTGTATTTTGAGCTGTAAAAGACAATTCAACCTCAATTAAAACCAACTAGACTGACTCCTAATTGAGCCTTCATGGTGCTAAAAACAACGGTCTTCCACCGTCTTCTTGTCTGGTGAGTCATGTTGCGGGGAAAGTTTATAAGCTGAGCTTGCCACTGTGCTCGAGTTTCACTGCTTTATTCATCGCCACTTTTCAAGCTGCCATCATCTCTCCAAGTTAGCACAAGCAAGGCTGATCAGCTGTATCGGAGACTAGAGCGGAGGAGACATTTTTTCGTGCTTACAGAAAACACTAAAACATTAGAAAAATATTCGACACACTCATCGGCTCACAGCAGAATCGACAGAGCAGCTTCGATGAAAGGAAATTATATTTTTGAAGTAGCAAACGCTTTCATCACCGGTCCATAGAAAGTTTACTCGTCCGCATCCGTAACTTCATCAGCCACTCACAGCAAAATAAATCGTTGGCAGATCCCACGTATTGTGAGAATCGATTATATGCGAAGCACGAGTGATGAAGTATGATTTGTCACTTAAAATCAGCACAACGTTACGAGGCGGACGTAAATTATGCCGTACATTACTTGCATGTCATGATCATCAATCATGTTTGGATGTATATTTTACCTTCGTTGTCTATTCAGTCATGTGATACCAAATTTGGTATCACGTGACATGATATGCAGAGCTATCGAAACGGCCGCGAGCATGGTATGAGCGTAGCATGTAGTCGTGTTTGCATGAGCGTAGCGTAGCATGTAGTCGAGTTGGCTTAGCATGTAGTCGAGCGTAGTAGCATGTAGTCGTGTTTGCATGAGCGTAGCATGTAGTCGAGTTGGCTTTGCTGCGCCGAAATGGTATAGAATTCTCTACCTGTTTTTTTCGCATGCAATCAGTTTATGAATTTTAATTTAGTCACAGCATTGGTTCTTTTTTACGGAACAGGTTTTGAATATAACATATTCAATAATGTCTTCTTTCTGATGGCCAAAATGAGCTTCTGTGGACCGGTGGCTGTCGGAATGCAAGCCCACAATCTCATTTTTTTTTCAGGCATTTCTCTAAACAATCCTAAGTTTTTCTTGGACTTTTCTGACAACCGTTACCGGTGGGAAATTTAGTAAACACACGTATGCTGACTTTGATACTTCGAGATTGGATGCAGAAAGTATTTAGAACTTGACTAATGCAGCAATATCTTGTAAGACATATATATCTAGTAAGACAAATGTAAGTCAACTTTTTCATTCATTTATTTCTTTATTACATCTTTCAACACCTCAAAATTAACATGGCATACCACTACCTACAAACAAACCATTTCGCACGAAAACAAACAGTACAATCATAAAACAATATATGCTGGTCTGCATAAGCAGCTTCTTAAAAAAAACACCATGGTCTGCATTTGCAGCTAAAGAAGGTCAAGGTTGCAGTGTTTTTAGCTTGTGCTTTTTTTCTTGTTTACTTGTCATAAGCTTGTCATTGTTCTGTTTGCACAGATTGCTTAAGAAAACATTCGCAGTAGCACTAAGAATATACCTCACGACGTGCTGTGGTGAATGCCCCGGTCCACAAGTGTCAAGGTATTTATTACTGTCGGTAAACGATGTTGTCAAGGCAACAAGAAGCTCTCTTTGCTTCGGAGAACCATGAAGCTCAGTTGCATTTTTCTCGCTTACGAGTTGCTCAAGCACTATTACCATTGTCAAAACTGCCTGCACAACTACAGGTTGAGGAAACTTGAGGCCACTTCTCGTGGCAGTGGCAATAAGAGAAAAATCATCGTTTTCACAACTCGCGTCTTCTAAAGCAAGATTGTCCTTGTAGGAGGTACATGCAAGCTTTTTTTACAGCTGCATGTGTGCTGTAGTCTGCCACATAAGTAATGGCAGGAAGCATCGGCTGCTTCTTTGTGATGTTGTGCTCCCTTACGGCGACACCAAACCATTTCATATACTGTGGGTGATGAAAAGAGCCACATCGGGTGAAAACATGTATAGAGAGAGTTCGGGGAGCCCGAGCACTTTTTGCACTCTGGGCTTGTGCTCTGACTCGTATATCTGCCGTATAGACACGCGATACCATGCTCCTGACAATCGACGATATTTCCCAAATCTGTCCTTTAGGCAGTCGGTCTGAAACTTCCCCAGCAACACGTACGAGAAGCCGCGAGCTCTTCAGTGCAGTAGCGGGGTTACTTCAAGAAGGGCATGACAAGTGTGACGAAATGCAACCGTGTGTTTCATGAGTCAGGTGGCCTGTATCATGCTTTATTAGACTTTCCAAAAGTCTAGCCAGTCAATTACGCTGTTGAGGAAATCGATCTGAGGGGAAGACAGACTTCTCACTGGCTCTTGAAAGCTGTCGTGCAGCTGCTGTCCCTTGTGAAAAGTTTTGACATTTACAATATCCCACCACGTCATTATGATGCGGATAAATTCAGCGGTGCTTTCACATGTTGAAGTTTAGCTAACTTCGAACTAGTGAGTGCCGTAATATTTGTAAGGTTGAAGATCTTTAGGATGAGCTCGACGTCCTGGCGCTCCAAGTTGGACGGATTTAGTACTTTTACAGATAACGTGGGGGCCAACCACAAGATCTCATTGCTTTCCTTTTCGTGCACTTTCCTCAAAGTGCCATATGATGCTGTGCACACTTGTCCATCACTGGAAAGTTCAGTTATGTCGGAGAAAAACATGCAAATCCCTGGATTGCGTTGATTAAGCCAGTTCTAACGAATACACTTGAGAATTTGAACACTGTTCACGACAAAAAACAAAGGTCTGAAAGGATCTTATGAGTGTGCATAGACATATTATATTTGAGGAGATCAGAAAAAAAAGACATTGCTTTGTGGTTAGTGGAATTATTGTCAGAAATGACTGTTATCACTTGAAGTGCAGAATATTCTAGCTCTATAATGAGGTGTTTGAGAACACAGTGCAAGTATTTTGCATCGAGTTTTGCGACAGAAGAGAATACACACATCTTTGTTGGATGACAACAGGCTCTGCATCATGAACACGTACGCTGTCTTTGCAGCAATGTTGCTGTTTGTGGCTGCAGCTGTGATTGAACCACGTTTATACTCAAGTAGGCTTGTAAAAAATCTTGTATATCATGAGCGTTATAGGGCCGTTCATCGTCCTTCAGCGGTAATGCCATTTTTTTGCATACGACAAGTACAAATCACTTTGTTGCTCCAATGAAGGACTAATGCTGTATGCGGCACAAACACGCCTAATAGTGTTGGGATGTGGAGCCTCAACTGGGATGTATTTTGCATGAACTTGTGAGCGTGTAGTGATATTGTGAACATAATATTGGCGAACATAAGTAATTCGGCTGGATACCTCGCTTCATTAGTCAAAACAATCTAAACTAAGTGCATCAGAAACTTCATCACTTCTGCCTGCCAGTCAGATGGAAACTTTAATGATGGCAGTTCTTCTAAGTGCGCCAATATACGGAGCAAAAGAAGCTAAACATTTGCTTCATCATTTTGGGAGAATTTTACAATTTCTTTCACGCGGTCAAGTGTAACACCCAGTTGTCTCATGTTCTAAATTGAAACGGGGAACACAACTGTGCCTACGTTTTCCATCCATGTCTCTCCAAAGTATACTTTGAAGCAGAGATCGGCACGTACAACTACAGCACAACGCATTACCGGCGCATCTAGGGACACAAAGTTCAAGAATCACACACTGCCTCTCACAATCACCTTGTTCCAGAAACCTCCTACTACTGCCTCCATACGAGCCCGTTTTTTTCCCGGGCCTTCGTTGAGAAAGATACGTGGGGCAGCCAGGAGAAATGTTTTGGAACAGTTCCAGGCCCTAGACGCCTGAGTTTATGCGGAAATTCTATCACTCGGCCAGTGACCGTGTCCGTGTAGCTCGTCGAGGGTGACGAAGTCACTTGGGTGTAAGCGCTTTTCGCAGAGCTGCAAGTAGACAGAATGTCATATTTAAGTTAACAGCAGAAATACGGAGAAGCCCCATAATTATGCGATAGCAAATTTAACTATGAGAACAAACTGAATGAAAAGAAAAGGCAGATTTCCTTACCACTGTGAACTTTGATGGCGCAAAGTCTAACTTACGCGGCACGGCGCGCGTCCACACTGCTCTTTCAGCGGCGTTGGCGGGAAACCTGTAGACATAAACTGGGGGTCCTCCGGCATAATTAGAATTGCAATTTGGTGCACAACAACAGCCAGGCATAGTCCTTGGGTTGTGAATACATGCTGTGACAGCAATACTGAGGAGCTTGACATAGACAGCTCGTTAGCTTGTGACTGCCACCAAACAACCCAAACATGACGACGACGATGATGATGGTGATGATGATGATGATAACTGGTCTTGCCCTTTAACGTGGGCGATCAAAGAGAATACACAGCGTGGATCTGACCTTTAAAAGGGAGAAGTTCTAGTTGCATGCACTTTTGGGAGCACCTGGCGGATTTCTGGTGCGCCATCAGTGCTCCAGTCGTCGCTTCGTTATATCAGCTCTTTCCTGTTAGGGGGCGCACCTTGTTCGCGGAACCCAGCGCCATCGCCGAGGCACTGGGGTAACTGGGGTACGTCTGCTCAACTGGGAGCCTGGGCTTCAGGCCAGTGAATTCGAGCACATGGTGCTGAATGGTTTCCTCGGCTGTGTTGCAGCAGTGGCAGGTCGTCGGCGTGCTCGCTGTGAACTTGGCTTGCATGGCGCGAGTGCGGAGGACACCACCACGGGCCTCAAAGAGGAGACTGCTTCCCCTGGAATTGTCGAAGAACTGTTCTGGTTCAATGCCATGCTTGTTTGTACCGTATACTGACAGCACCGGCTTTCGGCTTGTCTGAGCCAAAGTCCTCCATCTTTCCAGTTCAGCGGCTCTGACGTGCTCCCTTAGTTAGAGTCTTTGGCCGGCTTGTGGGATGGTCGTGCGTCGGGGAATTTTGGGAACCAAACCATTCTGTGCGGACTTTTGTTCGAGTTGTCCACATGGTGTTACGGGATCGTAGGTGGATGTACTTGTACATCTGTCGGTCCCACTGGTCATTGGACATCGCGTTTAATGTCCGCTCGTTGGAGATTTTTGTCACGGCCTCTCGCGCCTCAAAGGAGGACCAACCAACATTGCCTTGGATGACTTCATTAGGCATGCAATTCTGTGTGCCGAGAGCCATGCGGGCCGACCTCTCTCATTCGAGTCTCTAAAGCCTGTCGTCTGCCCAACGACAGACACAGGACCACATTTATGGGAGTGAGGCCTGGTACTGCCACTCCTTTCCATAGCGCTCTGCATACCTCGAAACGGTTGAACGACCACAGTGCGTTAGAGCCGAGAAAGGATTGTTTTGCTTTGGCTTCGGCTGCTAAGCCAGTCTCATAGCTCTGCAGGTAGCTTGGGGCAGGTGTGATTGATATCCCCAGATACTTGTATTCGTTGGTCCAAGCTGGGGGTTTTCTTGGATGGAAAGCTCTGGGATCTTGAGGGAGGCACTGGTCCATAGGTCATCATCGCTGACTTTTTTACGCTGAAAATGAAGCCAGCTTTGTGCCCTTTTCGCCGCATATGTTCAGGAGGTCTTGCAGCTTATCAGGGCTGTTCGCCAGGAGGAAAATATCGTCAGCGTAAAACATTGCCGGGATGTGTCGTATGTTTGTGCTACCCTCCTCCATGTAATGTAGCTCAGGTTAAAGCCAAGCCCACTCTGTGTCAGACGATGCTCTAACCGGCAACATAGAACATAAAAAGCAGTGGTGAAACGGGAAACTTTGTCGCGGGCTTCTGGTCACTTTGATGGGTTACGAATTCTTTTGTCCCCACTGTACAACTGCCTGAGTGGTCGGCGTAGAGTGCTTTAAGCACTGTCGCCACTTCCTCGGCCTCACATTGTTGAGACAGTGCCGACCACAGATTAGCCCTGTGATACGTCCAAAAAAGGCAGAAAGACCACACGGGATTCCTTTTAGAGCGACTTCCATTGTCTGCGTGACCACAAAAAGATTGTCCTCCAGGCATCTGCTAGGCCGGAAACCGCTCTGTAGTTCACCTAGGATCTCAGCCTCAGCCCACCGTTGTAGCCTAGCTCTCACGATATGGGTAAACAGTCTGTACATGGCTGAAGTTATGGTGATGGGTCGATAGCTGTCAAAGAGAAACAGCTCCTTTCTTAAGGATGAGCTTTATTCGGGCATACCTCCATTCCCTCAGCAGGTTACCAGACTAGATGACATAGTTGAGGGCGTTTCGCAAGTGGTTCTCGAGTGTCCTTCTCAATTAGTTTCAGCAGCAGAGGTGAAATTCCATCCTGCCTAGCCGCCGATGTACCTGACAGTCGCTTGAGGGCCCGGTCAAGCTCTCTCTGAGTGATACCATCGCACCATGGCAGGTCAGGAGATTAAGGTCTCTAATCCAAGTCAATACTATGCCCAGCTTGCGACCTGGGCTTTCCTGCCATATGTTCCGCGATGAAGTAGAGGCATGACTCTGCTCTGTACTCTAGCCCCATTTCGGGATTCTGAAAGATGTCTGTTCACGGCTGGACTGTCGACTTCTGACACTGCATGTGCTGCCAGAATTTCTTCACTGCATCTCGATCAGCCTATTTTATTTCCTTTGGAATCTTGTGGTTTATGGTTCTCATTGCGGTCTTGGACCAAGGTAGACAATGATTTCTTGGCCCTCAGATTGCGAGCCTACAAGTCCTGGACCTCCGCCTCATCAGCACCAAGCCGGCGCGCAGTTCTATGTTGTCGGCAGAGCTGTTTGCGTGTAGCTAGAGCAGTTGCCACGACGTTGTCCCACTAACCCTTCCTCTTCTGTCTCGGTGGGCCTCTCGAGGGCCTATGTTCATTGCCCACTTTACCTATCATGTTTTTATTGCGGTGTGGAAATAATCAAAAGTTTCCATGTCTTTCTGGACTGCCTCCTCTTAAATCCACCCTGCCACCTTCTCTATTTCAGCACCCGTGACTGCCCGACAGTCGGCGTGGCTTCCAGGAAGCCGGGTGGGGTAGGCCTGTGCTCCGAACCGCAATTTGATACTGTGATGGTCACTGCCTCGCTTGCTGGATTTCGGGCCGACCGGTTGTGCGCTCGCGCGCTCCGCGCGCTTTGCGATCTCCCGCGTCAGCGTGGCTCTGGCCGACTGGGCTCGCCCTACGTCATCTCCTGCAGCCGACGACCTTCCACCTCCGACGACAGTGCAGCTCTGACTTACTGGGCTGTTCTACGCCATCCACCGACGCCGAAAGGAGCTCTCGCAGGTGCGCCCCCGTCCTCGGACTCCAGTGACCGTGCTCCATCTTTCCTATCTCTTCTATCCCCTCGGTTTGTCCTCGCTCGCTGTGGCTTACCACCACACGTCTCTTCTTCTCTTCTCCTTCTTCGGCTTTCCCACATCTTTACTCCTATCCTTTTTATCCCTCCTCACCCCCATCCCTTGTGAGCTACTGTGGCGGTGTCGCTCATTGAAGCAGACAATAACGGGGCTCACTTTCTCTTCTTTTCTCTCTTTTAATAGCCACTTCGCCTATGCTCTCTTCTCAATTCTACTCCACGTGCATTTGTTGGCTGCGGGAGGAGGCCTGGCGAGATTAGGCAATAGTCGATGCATGATGTATTGGTCCTTGCAGCCCAGGTTATTCTGCCCTTGCATTTTTTGTGGTGTTTACAATGACGCGCTCCATTTTCTCTACCCAGACTAAAAGAAGTTTTTCAGTTTAGACTGTGGCCCTATCGAGCTCCTCAGTATGCGCGTTGAATTCGCCGACAATCAGTATTGACAGATTAATGTTGATTATGTCATTTTCCATGCATGCCGAAATTTCCACATTCTTGTCATATCCATTTTTTCCAGTCCATAGGTAGACGAGGCCCAGTGCCACCTTGTGACTGCTGATCTTCCCAGTTAGCCACATGTGCCCTGAGCAGTAAAATTGAAGCCTGTCACACTGAGAGTCCACTCTATTCAGAAAGCGCTAACCACCTCCGTTGCGTTCACCTTTTTGTGGTTGAGCACAGTTCATACGTGGCCTTTCGGAGGTGGCGGTTCTTCCAAGTCTCGCAGATGTGTTTCGGCTAAGCAGGCAACCGTCACATCATTTCTTTCGATAACCATGGCCAGTTCTTATTTTTCCTTTTGCCAGCCACCCTGTATGTTCAGGTAAAAAATTGTGGTCCTCTTATTCTTTTTTTGTTGCCTTTTCTTTTTCTGCGTTTCACTTCAGTTGCGAGAAAAAACCAGCGGGGTGATTGATGCTACCAATTGTCCTTTCTGCCGCATTTTCCTTTTTTTTTGCTTGAAAGCAATCTCCTTCCATCATCTTCAGTAAGGCCTGGCCAAAGGCTTCCATGAAGGGTTCACTGCAGGCTGCTGCTTCCTCCATCTGCTCTGTAGTAGTTTCTTGGCCTCTGATATTAGCCCTAAAAACACACAGCCTGCGGCCTCAGCTCTGACCGAGCTCCTGAGCCATGTCAGCACTATACGATTCCGCCAGCGAGTCTCTGTGTAGAAATCTGCTCGCAGTCGCAAAGTCAATTTGTGGCGCAAGCTCCCTGCAAATCTGTTGCATGGCGTCATTCCGGGCTATGCACTTATTGTTGGCTGATTCATGAGAGACAGCCATTTCTTGGATGGCATATATGACAAACATATTTTCTGTAGATTTTTCCAGCCAGGTATGCAGATGCGTGTGTACATTCTTTGCAGAGTCCGCTAGAGGCTGGTCATTTAGCATGTCTCTACGGCCAGCATGGATCACCACTATGGCTTCATAGTAGTGATCGTGGTTTTGGCACAATGTTGCCAGAGCACAACACACTTTCCGCTACAAACAAAACTTCGAAGTTCTAAAAGCCGAAATGCAGCGCCTGTTGTAAAATATATCATGTACAACGGCATTATTCAAGCTATGTAGCAAAAAAAAAACCTATTTAGCAAAGGAAGAGACTGCGGGAACAAGATTTTCTCAACTTGCCTGAAAAAAAAAATGCCGCAGCACGCGATTGGGTGCACATCAGTCCCCAGCCGTAAGCCGTGACAAGCCATGTCGCTCTTTTGTAGTTTTAGTTGGCTCTCTCGACCTCTCCTAACCTTCTCTCAATCTGCCGCCGATCTCACTGTGGTGACGTCAGCTTGTTAAGGTGAGGGCAAGGGAAGGCCTTAGTGTAGGTGGCGTTGGCTCAGCCCTCCTAACTTTCCTCAGTGGAAAAGCTCAAGCCCCCTTGCTCCTTCCCCCCCCCCCCTCCGGTTTATACGCCTATGAATGAAGTTCAGAAAAATTTGTGTACTACCCATCATTCGCATGCTGGTTGAAGTGCAGTGCGTTGCAGCTCCCACCCTCACTATAAAGCCAGATTTCTCTCTAGTGTATACATGGGGAACTCAGCATAGAAGTATACCCATTGTAGCAGTTTTGGATACGTCATTATGCTAGCCCGACTGCTGCTTGAAATCACCAGAATTTGTACTGTATAGACTAAAGTCAAGGTAGGATCGATGTCGGTAGGAGAGCCAAGGGAAATTACTTTAATATCAAAATAAAATATCTTACCGGCATTGGCTGAGCTTCACACTTGCCAGCTGTCTTCTAAATACAGATGATTTGTACGACAGAGCAAACTCATCTTTTAGAAGTCCTGTCAGCACATATTTAAGCACTTTCTTTCATCTCCCGCCCCAATAAGCATGCAGGAATCTGCACAGAGAGGGGGTATACTACAGCGTATAAAACACAGAATATACGGAACACAAACGATGATGAGCGCTGAACCAGCGCTCGTCGTTTGTGTTCGTTCATTGTGTGTTCTTGTGTATTTTCTGCACTGCAGTGCGCCAGAATAATATACCAACAAGCACAAATCGCCCCGAGAAGGGGCGCGGGGGAAGGAAGTTACATCAGAACGCGTCATGACCTAGAGCGCGAGTAATGAAACGCAATCGCTCACTCCCGTTGCAATTAATCTGCGTGAGTGTGACTCATTGTGTAACGTTAGCAGGCTTTGGAGCTCGGCTCTGGCACCCCGTGTCAAAAAGCACATGAGATCCAAACGCCGCCTTTTGTTTATGTGTCTGGCAGCAATCTGCTCGGTGACGACATACAGTTGGCGCCCTTCCAACCAAAGAGAGTGAGGATAGGCTGCTTTGTGATGAAAGTGTGCTTTAAGGAGTTGAAACTTTGCGTTACGCTTATAATCGTAAAAATTCGCAGTGAGGATTCGGGAAATATCAATACCGATCTCCAGGATGACTGAAATCTGGACGCCGATTCTGAAAACAATGAAGTTAGTGCTCCACGTGGTTATGTTTCAACACATGGTGATCGTGTGGGGTGCCTCACTATAGAAATGGTTGAGATCAGACTGGTATGTTTACCCCACGAACAATTATATTATATATAAAAAAGAATGTATAAGAGACGACGACGGTCATGTGCGGATTATGGCGCTCGTAGCAGGTTCACGGGTCGCATGTATGTGACGCCTGCTAGAGCAAATCTCGAGGGAAACTTTGTCACTTTTTCTACATGAATGTACCTGTTATACGGCACAGCTTCTGTCATTGGATGCTCTTATAGCCGCTGGCAGCCCTGGTCTGTTAGTAACGCCACGTTGTCCTTTATTTTTGTGGTGACCATCGTGGTTTTGCCTCGGAAGGGAATGCGATGAAGGTGTCAGAAAGAACAAATATCTGAAGAAAGTACTTTTTGCTGGACGATGATTCATTGCGGAACCGGGGTCCAAGTAATTGATAAAAATGTTAGAACTTTACGAGAAAATCTTTCAAAGCTGACGTTGCCAAAAAGCAGATTTTAGAGCATAAATGCTACGCCGCCTAGCGGAAGACATGTCCACTCGTCGAAACGTTGGCCAGAGCACACCACCATTGTAAATATATATTTTTACAGCAGTTAGTGTATCACGAAGGCGACCTGGTGATGCACACATAACGTTCCCATACTCACCTTTGATAATGATGTAGAGAACTATCTAGTCATCACGTGTAGCAACTGTGTGCAGCGTATGTACTGTGTAACATGATGGGTGCCGGAAGTGTCACGACTTCCGGGTATGCCAGCGGAGCGCCGGCAACATGTTCCCATGAATTTGCTCATGGTAGAGGGCGAAAGTTGGCAGACGTTTTGGCGAGACGAAGCCATGAAAGCGGCGGGAAGCACTAATTTTTGGGCGAGTTGTATTTTGAGCGGTAAAAGACAATTCAAGTTGAATGAAAACCAACTAGGCCGACTTCTAATTGAGCCTTCATAGTGCTAAAAACAATGGTCTTTCACCTTCTTCTTGGTCTGGTGAGTAATGTTGCGGGGAAAGTTTATAAGCTGAGCTTGCCACTGTGCTCGAGTTCACTGCTTTATTCATCGCCACTTTTCAAGCTGCCATCATCTCTCCAAGTTAGCACAGCAAGGCTGATCAGCTGTATCGGAGACTGAAGCGAAAACGTTCCTTTTTTTGTAGAGGGGGGGGGGTTTGGGGGGTTTCTATGAAACAGTAAAAAATTAAAAGAACATTAGTCACACTCATCGGCTCACAGCATACTCGATAGACCAGCTTCGATGAAAGAAATTTATTTTCCTGAAGCAGCAAATGCTTTTACCGGTCCACCGAAAGTTTACTCGCTTCCATCGGTAACGTTATCAGCCAGTCACAGCAAAATAAAAACATGAACAAGTAATGTAATGCTACAGAGCCCTGATTCAGCGCTAGCCTTCACACCTTCGCCAGGCTGACAAAACCCGCTTTCATAGCCAATTTTTATAAAAACACGGCAGCATGAAGTAAGCTTCACGTGATCACCAATCATGTGCGTTTAAGGCGTTATGTTGCTCGACTATATATACTCCATGATGACAATGGTTGATGTACACTATCATGACACCGGTTATTCTTAGCGTATGCGTTTCAGATCTTTTGCTTTGTAACTTTGCTAAAAAATTGTGCTTGCCTGAGCTCGTTGGTTGCACATAGAAAGTGGTTCCAGCGTATTACTTGGACAAGGACACAAGACGACACGCCGTTGGTGGGTCGTTCCCCCTTCTCTCCTCGTCCAAGTAGTAGGCTGGAACCCTTCGCTTAAAAAAATATTAGGTGAACAAATTTTCTTTGTGCTTGCGTTATTTAGCCGTACACGATTGAGTGGACACAGCAGCACAGCCGTGACTATGTCACCTTACGTGCCTCTACTTGTGCAGGTTTTGGCGTGGTTCTTCGTGGACGCAGCAGCAGCCCATGTTATCGCTGGACAACACTACAATGGACCCCGATGAAGAATGCGCACCAGCACTCGAAGGAACTCAACCACTGCGCAACTAGATCACCGCCAGTGGCGTCAACGATGCTGTGCCACGTGGACTTCGTCGACTGCGCACCCCCGTGGAGCACGATGACGTCCTCCGCCTCCCCGATAGCAAGCTGCCCGGAGCATATAAAAGCAAGGGCCATGGTCTTGACCTTCAGTGGACACGGCAGCACAGCCGTGACGATGTCGCCTTACGTGCCTCTACTTGTGCAGGTTGGTGATCGAAAGTATGGTTTTCGTAGTAACTGTACCTGCCTGATTGTGCTGCCGAGTCCACACACTGTTCTTGGTTGCTTAAAACGAGTGTGTTTCAGTTGTAAGTCTGTTACTGAAGTTGTCCGGTGACGTAGAGGAAAATCCTGGGCCCGAGGTTGAAAAAAATGCTGGAGGAAATATTAAGTAACCAGGGTAAACTACTAGCTAAAGTTAATGAAATTCAGACCAAGCAGTCATCTACGGATGCCAGCATTTCCGACATGCATGTTAGGCTCCAGACTATTGAAAAACAGCTTGAAGGGTTGGGTGAAACACAGAGCCGGCTTACTATGATAGAATCAAGTGTTGGTCGCCATGACAATGAATTGACGGCTCTTGCCAGGCAGATCGATGACTTAGATAATCGTTCTAGACGCAACAACCTTATTGTACGCGGAGTGGAAGAAGAAGAATCTGAGGATGAGGCAGTACTCTTAAGTAAGGTGAATGACAATATCTTTGACAAATTACTTGGCTCAAAGTGTAGCTCCATTGAGAGAATTCACCGTCTAGGAAAGAAAATACCTGAAAGAAGCCGTCCGGTCATCTTGAAAGTAGGAGACTTCAGGGACAAAACCAAAATACTGAAAAACTGCCGCAACCTCAAGGGGACACAATTCAGTATCAGCGAAGATTACTCTAAACGAGTAGTCGAAATCAGAAAACAACTATGGATTTCATCAGCGGATGAAAGAGCAAAGGGAGCAAAGGTCAAACTAATCATTGATAAACTGAAAGTAAACAATGTTCTCTATGGCTGGAATGAGGCTACCAAAGAGCGATTCAGGTATGCTAGCCCAGGTCCCACCAGCTCTGACTGACGCAAATCGAGACCAACAGCATATGTCAAGGTTATTAATGTAAACGCCAGAAGTTTCCTGAATAAAGCTGTTGCAGTTGAAGCCGCAATCCTGGAGCATGAACCGGATATAATAGTCGTAACAGAGACTTGGTTACATACGGATGTAGCAGATTTCGAAGTAACACCTACTGGTTACATAATTGTTAGAAAAGACCGGCAAGGGAGGGGTGGTGGTGTTGCGTTTCTTATTAAAGACAACATTAGGTTCTCAGTGTTAGATGATAATTGTGACATAGAAATGTTGTGGATTATGTGTGGGTTCTGCGAGCGAACTGTGTATATTGGAGGGATTTATAGAGCGCCGAATTCCTCCCTGGATATAATCGCAAAGCTAAGAAATTTTATGGATTCTAATTTTAGCCTCCAAGATAACGTATTATTATTAGGGGACTTCAATCTTCCGGATATTAATTGGCTATCCCAGTCTCCTGGATCGGAACAGGTTGCAAGTGCTGAGCAACTACTGGAGTTGGCATTCTGCTACGGGCTAACGCAAAGTGTCACTGAATTTACTCGGATAGGGACTACAAGGTCATCTATCCTTGATTTGGTTTTTGTGTCCCCAAAGCTGTTGCCGTTACTCAGCCGTTGTGAAGTTGTAGAATGCCTGTCCGACCACAGAATGGTAGTAACGCACCTAGCTTTGTCCCCAGACACCTTGGGTAAACCCATACTTAGTACTGTATTGAATTTTATGGCGGCTGATGATGTGTCTATTTTGGACTATCTTGAAAGGTCCTTTGATGAATTTCAGGTCCTTTACAACACTGACTGCAGCACTGATAGGCTATGGCATTTCTTTTCAATTGTTGTAGGGAAGTGCATAGACAGCTATGTAACCAGGATTAGAAAACGCATTTGTAAAACCAATCCCTGGATTACCAGAGAAATCATTCACACAAAAAGAAAACTAAAACGGAAACAAAAATCTTGTGCAAAAATTGTACCCCTGAAGGAACAGCTTGCATTTCTTCAATGAGACAAGAACTGAAACGTCTGATCAAACAATCCAGGGATCGGTTTTTCAATGTGACATTGACGAAATACTTGAAGGAAGTCCCCTCAAGGTTTTGGCGCTTTATAACTACCCCAGCAAGCTCCCCGAGGCCACCTGAAATTACTCAACAACGTGTTGATGATTTCAATTCTTTTTTTGCTTCTGTGTTTACTCATGATAATGGCATTTTGCCCGAGTTTTCTACGTCATAATTGCAGCGGCCGATCGATGATGTGGTAATTAGCGAAGAGGGTGTCCTAAATCTTTACTTAATATAAATACAAGAAAAACCCCCGGCCCTGATGGTATACCTAACGAATTTCTGTACAGATACGCTGAATGGGCGGCTCGCTTCCTTACAAAAAATATTTCAGTCGTCCCTGCGCAGTGGCTCTTTTCCACTAGCGTGGAAGCGGGCTAAAATTACCCCTGTTCACAAAAGTGGCTCCTCACGGGACGAGCGCAACTACCGTCCTATTTCGCTTATCAGTACATGTTCAAAGATACTCGAGCACATTATTAACAAACACCTGATGTCCTATCTTGATACGCACAATCTATTATTTTCGAAGCAGCATGGCTTCCGCCGAGGCTTATCTACAACTACACAGTTAATCGAATTTGTTCATGATCTTTCAAAAACTATCAATTTGCGTGGTCAAACTGATGTGGTATATTTGGATTTCGCAAAGGCTTTTGATAAAGTGTCGCACTCAAAGTTCCTGTTTAAAATTGACAAAACGTTTCAAAATAACAACTTGACAAAATGGTTTTCATCCTATCTCAGCTGCCGTCAGCAGTTTGTTCAAATGAAAAATAATCAGTCTAGAGCAGTTGCAGTTATTTCCGGAGTTCCCCAGGGGAGCGTGCTGGGTCCCCTCTTATTTTTGTTATATATAAATGACCTACCAAACCGGGTTACGGTCCCGATAAGGTTGTTTGCCGACGACTGTGTTGTTTATAGCAGAATCGAGACTGGACATGACCAAGTTAATCTAAACAACAATCTTCAAAGAATAAAGGATTGGTGCGAAGAATGGCAAATGAGTTTGAACACAGAAAAAACAGTCTTTATGACTATAACTAGAAAAAAATCACCTCTAGATTACAACTACCAGATTGGCAATGCTCTCCTTAAGCGTGTACAAAACTATAAATATCTTGGGTTATGGTTCACGCCCGACCTCCGGTGGAACACTCATATTGATAATGTATGCTCCAGGGCTACCAAGACACTGTATAGCCTTAGACGTAATCTTTATACCGCCCCATCTGATATAAAGTGTCTTGCTTACAAAACGCTTGTCAGACCTATTATCGAATATTCTAAAATTGTCTGGGACCCTTACACAAAGACAAACTGCAATAAAATAGCAAAAATACAGCGACTTGGTGCGACATTTATTTTTAATAAATATCGCCGACATCATTCACCTACTGAACTTTGTAAAAAAGCTGGACTGGATAGTCTTGAACTTAGGACGAGGATTGAGCGTCTGAAATTCCTCTTCCAGTTAATTCATAATCATTTTAAACTAATCTATTCAGATTACTTCCAGGTCAACACACAAGAACACTCCAGACATCGCCATAATATGTACATACCACCCCTAGTCCCACGTAACGATTGCTTTAAGTTTAGTTACTTTCCACGTGCTATTGAAGATTGGAATATGCTGCCAGAGTCTATAATTGGTTGTTCCTCGCTTACATCATTTGAACAGAGTCTAAAACGTTTATTTTCTGAATAACTGTGGTGTGCGTGTGTACTTTTTGGTTGCATGAGACTGTAGTAGTTGTCTTTCAAATCTTCAGCGCGGTGCAAAAGTGCCGCCTCAAATGCGTCATGTGGTGTTCTGCGCGTATGTATTGCATTGTACGTGTGTTCCATTTATTGCTATGTATAACTTCGAGTTGCTGCTCACAATAATACCGAGAAATTATCTCGAGACCTGTACGGTACTTCTTTTTTGCAAATAATTGTTTGTACCTCCACCCTGTAACGGCCCACTTCTGGGCTAAACAGTATAAATAAATGAAATGAAATGAAATATTTATAAAAAATTCCTCTCACAGGTGTCTACAAGGAGCGCTACTAAAATGAAAAAACGACAGACATATAAATTGAACATGTTGATTCCAGCGTTGATATTTATTTTATGAATGAACGAAAGGCATTAATTAAGTTGACAAGCTTACACGACTATTTTGAATGGTATAATTACCATCTGGGCAGTCCTTTTTGATATGAATCAACCAGATCTTGTGGAAGCGGTTTGGTAGGATTGAAACATACGCCATTACTTCCTCCCGCTTTGTCCGTTGGGAAACATACACATGGAGAACTGCAGTCAGGCGGGCAGTTTCGCGGGTTACACTGCAAGTAGGAAATACCTGATTATTTTTTACTGCTGGGCAGCATGAACTGGCTTGATAACATATTGTTTACTAATATGCCTTGTTATCAAGTACTATATTGTGCTGAATATTGCATGTATGAACGCTCTGCAAAGGTTGGTTGCTATGCTGGCTACAGAAAAATGACTGCTTTCGCGTGTTCTTCGAATGGTTCTTCGATATCCACGCTCTTGTTCTGTTAAGTTTACTTGTTAGATGAGGCGCATTTATTGCTTTTGAGACAGGATAAAGTAAATCAGGGACTTCATGAACACATCAAGGATTACATTATGTGAGAACTAGGTGAGCGGTCAACACTTTAAGGTCATTGATTAGATTCTGATGCCGCGTGGCTGAGCGTCAATAGTGGTCTAGCACAGTGTATGTAAAACTAGGAACCACAGACAATAACTTGTTATAATAGTATAGAGAGATAGTTCACCTAAGCGCACACAATAAATGAGGCCAATTCCACGTTCGCAGGAACTCTTTGTAAACAACGGAACTGGCAAGCAAGCAGCTCAACCTGGAGAAAGCAGACGTAGTTTTCTTTCCTTCATGTTCTTTGGTCTTTATTTCAACTTTCTTTCGCTGCCTTTTTCAGTTGGTACGAGAGCCGTGCGGTCTGCATCATGGGGTGAGCAAAGCTTAGAGCACGTAGATTGTAGGCCAGGACCGAAACGAGTGAGTACGGAAGCCTCGTGGGTGGTCTGATTTTCCGTAGATAGCTTGTTCTATCTCATTGGGTTCAGGGAGCCGGGCGCCATTGCTGTCTTGTATGGCGGCTTGACCCCGGAGCGTAGTGACCCCGTTCGGGATGGTGGACGCCGATCACTCGGTTAGCTGCACTGTGGGGCGAGCGATAGGGCCACCTTACAGAGTGGATGCCTCCTTGCGGCTGCCTCTTCTGCGCCTAGGCTGGGTGCTAGGTGAATGCCGGTTGTCATCGAGCGACTCACCAGGCCTAAGGCTCCGTGCAGCTTCCTGTTACACGTGGCACAACTAGGTTGATCGAAACCTAGTTGTGTAACTCGTCCGCATCGTTCGTTGATGAGCACGTACCACGCGGTTGGGAGCTGTTGGACCACGCTTTGGAACAGTACGTGCTCCGTACGGCCCCCGCCGCCCCCACGTGGTACATTCAACGGCAGCAGCGCGCAGTCGACACGGGGCCTAGCGAGTGGCGCAATACAGAGCGAGGACCACCTGATCGAGCGACTTACAATAGAGGTGGCGTGGTTTCCACGATCCTTGCTATTGGTGTGGCATGCCGGGGCACATCGCCCACGAATGCAACCTCACACCAGGCCAGGAGCGAATGCGTGGTTCGGGAAACGAACGGCGCCGTCGGTGATCTACATCGGATCCCGTGCGGCGATGAGTAATCCCAACGATGCGTTCGGATCACTGGCACCCACAGTCTGCCGCGCAAGTGATTCCGTAGATTCGCCCGCACCGCTAATCAAGTTAACGATATATCAAAAGAAGTTCGTAGCACTGTTGGATGCTGGGGCAAGCGCTTCTTTATTTGATGACGATCTGTTGCACCATCTCCGCGAGAACAATATCCGCTAGACAAAGCAACACCATTTTCCGCCTTGCTATGGGCACAGCACGATCGAGTGGTGTGGCTTGGCTAGAGATCTGCTGGGACAGACGCGTGAGGCGACAACGCTTCGTGCATATGCCTCGGCTGTCAATGTCTCTAATCCTGGGCCGAGACTTTCTCGCCAAGTCGGGTATTGTCATCGACATTGCAAACGGCGGTTCCCGAGAGGGCGGTGGAAACGCGCTAAAGCTTTGCTCGAAGGGCCCTGCATTGACAAAGACATGCCGATCGCGGGGAGAGGCGCGAGTACGCGGGGAGGAAAGCGCGCCGAGAAATCGAGTAACCACCCCGCCGGAACAATGTGCCATGCTGCAGGCAAGGTCAGTGCACCCGCTTTTGGTACAAGCACAGAGCCTGCCAGAAGGAGAACGAGCGCAGCTGTCCTCGCTGTTTTATATGTACGATGCGATGTCTACTGACCACCCCGGCTGCATTACGCTAGTCAAGCACAGAACTGACACGGGTGATGCCCGACCTAGGAAATGCAATCCCCTACCAATCAGCTTGGCTAAGCAGAAAGCACTTGACGCCACCTTGGACGAACTCACCGACACAGACGTAGTTGAGAGGTTTGAGGCGTAGTTGAGAAACAGCCCATGGGGTGTCCCGATAGTTCTAGTTCCAAAGAAAAATGATACGTATCGCCTTAGTGTAGACTATGGCAGGCTGAATAAGGTTACGAAGAAGGACGCGTACGCTCTTCCCTCAACTTTTTATCTTGCAATGCATGAGTTAGGAAAAGTGGCCTTTATGTTATTTTTTTAGGTGGGCTTGTGGGCCGCCGTCGATGTATTAGATAGAAGTACTGAACATCGTATCACGTAAACGAGGAGACTGATGCTCCCTTCCTTCTGCCCTACTGCATTGTTCTGTCGAGTGTTTTGAAATGTACGCAGCGGTAAAGATGTAACCCGTGGCTGGCTGTATTCTGCACATCGTTTTGGCCACTGGCCAGGAATGCGGTCGTGACATCGGTGATGGACATGCCTGGGACCTGCGCAACTGCCTGCAGTCCGGCGCCCTCGTGATTGCTGGTCGCAACCAGAAGACGTGTCGGCGCTAGTGACGGTTCCTCACGCAGACCGCATTGTTGCCGTTGCGGGACACGTACTGAGGTGAGGTAGTAGAGCCGCACAGTGCAGCAGTGTCGACCGGCGGCGGTATCACGGTGCACGGACATTATGTAGGGACATATGTTGTCATGTTTTGTTAGAGCTTGTGTAGCGGATTTCTGTTTTTTCGAGATATGGTTTGAATTAAGGTTGGGGCGAGGGGGGGTGGGAAGGTGTGTGCCGACATTTTCTATAAAGTTGTTTGCGCCGTGTGGGGCACGTGTATAGCCCAAGAGCCACATTTCAAGTTGCAATACCGGGTGGTAGGTGGCGTGTTCGCGAGCATTGATCACCACTATCATCATCATCATCATGGTATAGCACCGATGGTGACAAGCCTAGGTGGCGGTGTGCAAGTAAAAAGCTAGTCTCTTTCTCTGGTGGCGTTCGGCGTGAACGGTTGTCTCTCGCGGTGTGTCTCCGGTGCACGGCACCATGGGCCGTCTGCCGCGGGTCACTGTGGTGAGTCAGGCGTTGGCGACGCCGCCTTGCGTGTGTTAGGTTGTTACGTTGAGTGTTGTGTAATTATGTGTAAGGTTGTTTGGCGTGAGGATCACAGTTGATGTAATAATAATTCGGCTGATCTTATCGTCGATCAAAAGTAGTTAAGTAAATATGTGTTTGGTTTGTGCCGACCGCGTCTGCAGTGTCCGTTCACTCCAGGAGCGTAGTGGCGATTGCGACGGTCAGACCCCACAAGACCCATCTCACTAATCTCCTGCGCCGAAAGCTCATAGAAACCATGATCCGCGAACGTCTTTCTGTCTACCCGAAGGCAAGGAGGAGCTTTTCTTACACGATGTTTGGCTTTCGCCCACATCTGTAGGCGCAGGACATCCTGCTCCAGCGTCAACACGACGTCATAGAACCGACCAGGATGCGCCGCAACTATAAAGCCGTGCTCGCTCTCGATGTCAGAGGAGCGTTTGATAACGTCAAACACAGTAGCATTTTTTCTAGCCTATCTACCACAAACTGCGGTCAGAAGACTTTCAATTACATTCGAGCCTTTCTGTCACATCGCGCCGCTTTCATCCGCCTTGATTACATCGAGCATGGCCCCACCTATTTGGCACACGGGATACACCCCAAGGTGTACTCCTGTCGCCCCTACTCTTTAACCTCACGATGAAGAACCACCCCTCTCTTCTGCGTGAGGGCAAGGGAATACACCACGCGCTATATGCCGACGATTTTACCATTTCAACCAATACTGGCTCTGCAGCACAAATCGAAGAGCGCCTACAAAAGTCTACCCTTTTGAGGAATGCCTACGCTGCTTCGTGCGGCCTAGAGTGCTCTCCAGCTAAATAGGCTATTTTCTCGGCATTGTAGTTACCTCCACCCCAGGTTTTGCTTCCGTCTCGTGCCGTTCAATCAGTTGAGAAAATTCGTATTTTTGGGCTTCACATCACATCGTCTTTCGATCCCAAGGACACAATAGCAAGCCTCCGACGCACCAGCGAACAGGTGAGCCGTATGATACGGCGGGTATTTACCAAGCGTGGTGGCCTCCGTGAGACTCAGCCCATGTGGTTGGCGCATGCGTTTGTGACCAGTCGCTCCCTGTATGCCTCACCTTACCTTCGCCTGCGTCGTCACCACGAGCACCAGCTGGACGTCCTTCTTCGTTCAGTATACGAACGTGCACTCAATGTTCCCATTGCCACCTCCAACAGCCGATCTGCGGCACTGGGGGTACATAACTGCTTTGCAGAGCTGGGGAAGCTCATCGTGTTAGCCAAATTATTCGTCTGTCGCAGACGCCCTCAGGGTGACGTCTACTACACAGGCTTGGCCTCAATGCGATCTCTGACCAAGACACTACGACGCCCATACCGGAACTTAGGCGGCAAAAACTATAGGTGGAACCACTACCCCACATCATGAACCCCGAGCTACATCCCGGCCGATGACTAGCACGTTCCGCGGCCCTTCAGGCGTGACACTCCAATCGCCCTGGAGTTTTCTAAGTAGACATCTCGGGCCTCTCCCCTTCGGGTCACTTCACGACCGCCCTGATCACGGAGGGAAACACGTTGATGTGCTCTCCTTTAGAACCAAATCTGTGACCCAAGCGGAGGAGGTTGTCATTGCTTTCACCACCTCGTATCCTACCTCACGCACCATGCAGTCTGACGAACTCACACTCAGCCTGTTCCCAATATCTTCAGGGTTCCATGGTCTGCTGGCAGCTCACCTACTTCGGGAAGCCTCTTGCTTCAACCCTCCCCCCATTCGTATAGTATGGACTCCAGGCCACTTGGGCCTGCCCGGCAACGAGGCGGTGAACGCCGCTGCCCGCGTTTCTCTCATCCGGGTCATTGCTCCTCCATGCCCCGATTCGAAATCTGGCAATGCGAACCTTACGCGCCTTCGCGAAATTCTTGCCTATTACCGGGCGTCGCGCTGCCTCTACCCAGATTCCGCACGTGGTCTGGAGAAAGTGGACGAGTGAATACTACGCCGCCTCCAGACGAACACCTATGACAGTCCGGCGGTCACCAGGCATTTTCCGCCGGAAATCAGTGGCATCTTCTCGACCTGCTTGGTCCTGGCCGACACCTACCACGTCGTCGCTTCGTGCCTTACCAACCCGCTTCCTTTTTCACCCCCTTTTCCCATCCCAACTAGAGAGGCTTGGGAGGAGTACTTGCTCGGCTGCCCGACCTTGCATGCTCAACGCTCCTTGGTTAGGCGCGCTCGAGCAGCGGCCAACTCCATTGGCATCCCGGAATAAGGTCTTGCCACTCAGACATGCGATATGCTGCAACTCTCTAGTACATTATCTGTAATAAAATGTTTTCTACCACCATCAACGGCGTGGGGCCTCGGCAATCGCGTGGAGCAGTGACAGCGTGGTGTGCTGCAGCGTAACTCGGGGCTTCCTAGTCACTTTGCGGTGGTGCAGGAACTCCTAGCGAATGCGGAAGTTGCTCCAGAGTGATTATTTTTTAAAACGCTTCTTTAAGGAAAAAAATGAGAATGCTGTAAGTCATGGAGAGCATTTATACAAGCAGTGACATTTCTGCACAAACTGCTGTGCACTGATATACGCCCCGTGCAAAGTGTGTGCTGTTACTAACCCGTTGTATTTGTTTTTGTGTGTTCTTGGCATGGTGCTTCTACAGCAAAATGCTGGAGACAGTTGGGCGCTGTTCAGTAGCGTAGCCATTCAATTAAATAATTTTTTTACAGGGAAGATGGGTTTTCGAGCACCTTCTGTTTATGTTCGGGCAGATGTTTGTGTGTGCGCCAGCACACATATACATGCAGAATTTTAAAATGTTGAAGAATAGATTTAACCACACCTAATTTTCACTGGCTACGCATATTGCGCTGTTCTTTAGGCAGGTTCTCAAGTAGGTCGTATGAGGCTCGCGATGCTCTCGGCAATGTGCGCAGCAGTATGTACAGGAGGTCACATACATAAAATATTACTTGAAGATCTAAAGGACCCCCAGTTCACCCTTGAAAATTCGAGAAAATATTTTTTCTCCCTCCCGGTGTTTCCATCTACGCAACACAATGCTTGACGCCAGCTGTTCGATCACGCGAAGTCAAGATGAAATAAGCTCTTGATTGGATAGTATATCAGAGATAAGTGTTGGGAATCGTCGCCTTCAGAGCTTTGTCATGCAGTCACATGCCCAGTCTTCCTAGTCTCGCATGACTATTGAGCGTAATAGACCGATTTAACTTCGTTTTCTGCGTTTGTGACGGCACAAACAGAAACAGCAGCGTGTAGTCGAAAAGCGCAAAATTCTGACTGACTGACCGATTTGTGCTGACATTCCACGTGTTTTGAGAAGAGCTAAGAGGCGAGAAGGAGATAGCTCTTGTAGGAAGGGTCGTGAAGGCTAGAGAGGAATCACTGCCTCGCCTTTGAACTCGGGTGGTTTAGGTGCCCATCACTTTAACACGTATGCCATTATCGCATTCCAAAATTCCACCAAAGCTAGCAGCCATCGCTTTCTTGGGGCTTGCAGAAGACCAGCTATAAGTACGTGTGCAGATGAGGGAGTATTTCCCGGAGCAGGAAGCACTCGCTGAATAAATGTGAGAGCAAGTTCCGTTTCAGAACTCACGGAGCACCAACCCAGCGATCGCGCAGAAGGTTGGAACAATAATAGTTTACTTACTACTTTTACGCAAGAGGCGTGGTCCTCGCTTTTTAACCAATCCATGAGGCCTCCTTGTACTCTAAGAAGATACAAGCATTTTAAGCTTAATGGCAAGCCCACTTCTCCCTGCTATATTGATATGCCTGCTTTAGAATGATTAGCTAGAAATGTCAGTGTCTCGTAAACTCTGAGCCAGAACAACTGTACTTTTGTGCGAGTGCGTAATTGCTAAAGTCGCGTTAAATCTATGGTTTAATAAATGTAGGAGGCCCAATGTTTCGAAGTTTTTATATAGAACGATCACCACTTAAGATTTTAGTCTCAATAATAAAGCATACCCTTCCTAGACGCATGTGATTCTTATACAGGAAATCTTATATTTTTATTTTGTGATAATTAAAAATCATTTAAACTGGGTGTTACGCTAATTTTTTTAATAAAAAACTATTTTTTGTTGGGCACAAAATAAGTATTGTGAAGTGCAATGAACTAAAACAAGTAAGAATATCGGATGAAAATTAAGAACACAGCGACTAAATAGCCAAATATATTCACTAACACCCGGTGAACCGTAGTATAACTGGCAGCTACATTGAATCTTGTGGCGCAATTTTACAAAATGAGGTTCATTGCGCAGCCACTAATGCTGTAAGGAAATATGTCAAGCGTTATTGAAATATATTTATTAGCGAAAATCTTGTGCCTGTTTGCATGCGGAAGAATACGAAATATGTACGTCCTGGAAAAATTCACAAAGAACTTTAAAACAAGTGCAACGCTTACACGAGGTGATCATGAGTGTTAAAATCCTCCAAATTTGTAGATAGTTTTACTCTGCATCTTAATCTCCGGAGGGGAAGTTTGTTATCTTTAGGATAAAAAAAAAGATGTGCTGACAATGATAATAAAGCATTGTTACATCTTTGAATTTCATATGATTGTTAAATAACCAATAAAATACTACATATAAAGCTTAATATGGCAAGCCATAAGCATCTCAGAGAAGACGAGGAAGTTGTGCCGCAGCTGCTCCGCTTACACAAGGTGATCACGAGTGTTAAAATCTTCCAAATTTGTAGCTAGTTTCACTCTGCATCTTACTCTCCGGAGGAGATGTTTCCTATTTTTAGAATAAAAGAGATGAGCTGAAAATGATAATAAAGCATTGTTACATCTTTGACTTTGATAGAATTGTTAAATAACCAATAAAATGCGGCATATAAAGCTTATTTTGGCAAGCCTTCAGCGTCTCGGAGAAGACGAAGAAGTTGTGCCCCTACTTCTCCGCACTGACGCGCTGAAGGAGCCCGCAAGACGCTCGCTTGCTTACTCTGGGGGTTTGGCTGAAATCTGAGTAGCCACTACTGAATTTCTTCTTGGATAGGCGTATCTAAAGCCTTAGCATTGATTAGCTAGTAACCTTCTGGCTAGTCAATCCAGACAGATGCCGCTTTCTTCGCCTGGACCAGGGACTTATCTCTGGTCTGCTTCTCTTTCACCGCAGGAGCTACCAGTGGACCAGTTCCTACGCAATGGCGTCGCTTCCGTTCCTGTGGCCCTAGTCCCAAGCAACGACGGAGTCATTAAGATGAAAAACCCTAAAGTGATCCAGTCGGAACTCAAAGCAGCGACAACTCACTATCACACCATCACAGAGGTCCGGCAGTTTGGCAAGGGAGGCATTGTCTGCTTTTCTCCTGACCAGCTCTGTGTCAAAGACTTACTTAAATGCTCGATGTTTGCTACCAATCCGGTAAGCGCCTTCATTCCTCCTCACCTAGCATGCGTCAGAGGTATTGTCCGAGGCGTAGACATTAACATGACTCCAACTGAGGTCCTAGAGATGTTCTCTGAGGCAGGTGCAATTGCAGTTTATAGATGCTCACGAGTTGTAGAACAGACAAAGATCCCTACTGAGTCTGTAATTGTCACATTTGCCGGGTCGATTCGCCCCACTGAAATCAAGGCGTGGCCTTTAATATTCAGAGTCGAACAGCTGTCACCTCGTCCCCTCCAGTGTCAGAAATGTTGGCGCTATGGACACACTTTAAAAGGATGTAGGTCAGCTCCCAGATGCCGAAATGTGGTGAGGCACATACTGCAAATGAATGCAATTGTACTGAAGAAAAGTGTTGTCTTTGTCATGAGCAGCACTGCGCAGATAACGCTAATTGCTCAGCCAAAGCGCGGGAGACTCAAATTATGGAAATTGTTGATCGCAGACGCTGTTCACGAAAAGACGCCATCGCTGAAATTCAGGCAAGAACCCAGGGATATGCTGGTGTTGCAGCCCGACATAATGCAACTTTAGAAGCTTCTCTTTCAGTGTCCATTGCAGACATGATTGAAAAAGCGATGGAGAAAGCTATAGATCGCCTGGCCACCACCCTTTGTGACTCCTTATCTCATATTGTAGCCACTCAGTTGACGCAAATATATGGGCCACAAAGAGATATGAAGGATACTTCCCAAGACAACGTAACTCTCCCACCAAGTGAAGCAGACGCAGAGTCATCTCCTTCAGAAGTACAGGCTGCAGGGCCCTCTTGTACATACAACCAGAGGATAAGTGAAGACATACTAGAGGATGGTCAGGATTCTGAAGATATGGACATGGACATCAAATCCCTAAAGCGCACTCGATCACCTGTCTCCAAAAACACTGGCTCTTCAAAACATTCAAAAAAACAAAAAATACCAGAAGGAGAACCTATCGAAGAGCGATTTTCTTAAAGACAGCATTTTAGATAAGGTAGTTGCCGAAACAATTCTGTCAAAATGATAGGTTCTATCAAAATTCTTCATTGGAACTGCCGATCTATTCATTCAGCTAGTACAGATTTATTGTATTTATCTTGTAAATTCAATCCAGACATTATTGCACTGCAAGAAACGTGGCTGTCAGCACATAATTCGTTTTACCTACCTAATTTCCGGTCTTTCGCCTGGATCGCCCATCCAAAGGTGGAGGTTTAGCGTTCTTTGTCAATAATAAAATTAGTTCAAAGATCAAAACTTCGTACAAACGTATATCCCCCGAATGTGAAATTTTCGCCTTAGACATCACCTTGCCTGGATGCTCTCCCTTCTCTCTAGTAAATCTTTACTTTCCTCTGGGTGTACAAGACACGCGATGTTTAGACATGGCTGTTAATTCGTGGTGCACAGAAAAAATTATGGTTGGAGAATTTTAATTCTCACCACACTAGTTGGGGTTTTAGGACTGATCAATGTGGACAACGCTTGTGGGACTGGTCTATAGACCATAATTATCATGCCTCAACGCTAGAACTCCCACATTTATCCGAGACCGATCCCGCTCTGCCTTAGATTTGAGTTTATAAGCTCGGGTATTTCTAGCGTATCTTGGACTACTCTAGACTGCGCCACCAACAGTGACCATTACCAGTACTGTTTGAAATTTCTTGCCCCATTATTCCATCTTGCTCCCAAGCTCGAACCTTTATCAATTATTCCAAATTTAAAAATGAACCTAGAAGTTGCTTTGACTACTCCCACTGAAGACAACGATGAAAATAAAGCCATGAAATTAAGTGCGGTAATTAAAAGAACGTTCAAAAAAGCAGAATTTTCTATTGAGTCTGATACGAGAAAGCCTTGTAGCCAGTGGTGGAATTCTGAGTGCTCTCGTGATCATAGACGACGACAAGCAGCTTGGAAGCAGCTAATTCATAATCAGTCCCCCAAAAATTGGGCAGATTACAAGTTTATTGCTGCTACATTTAAGCGCACCGTGGCTAAAGCTAAAGAAGACTATGACAAAAAACATTTCGACTTTCTTTCCAAACCTAGAAATAAGAAAGCGTTATTCCGATATATGAGATCGCGCAAAATTCTGCCGTCTCTAGCTAACTCTGATTATGACAGGTTATCGACGGAAGA
>WOVY01006977.1:0-72646 GCA_013436015.1 Rhipicephalus annulatus
ATAAAGAAGGGTGTAAGGCAGGGGGACACAATCTCCCCAATGCTATTCACTGCGTGCTTACAGGACGTTTTCAGAAGCCTAGAATGGAACAGTTAGGGATAAGAGTTAATGGAGAGTACCTCAGTAACCTGCGCTTCGCCGATGACATTGCATTGCTGAGTAACTCAGGGGACGAATTGCAACTCATGATTACGGAGTTAGACAAGGAGAGCAGAAAGGTGGGTCTTAAAATTAATCTGCAGAAAACGAAAGTAATGTACAACAACCTCGGAAAGGAGCAGCGCTTGCGATAGGTAATAGTGCACTTGAAGTTGTAAAAGACTATGTCTACTTAGGGCAGGTAATAACCGCAGAGCCTAACCACGAGATTGAAGTAACTAGAAGAATAAGAATGGGGTGGAGCACATTCGGCAGGCACTCTCAAATTATGACAAGTAGATTGCCACTGTCCCTCAAGAGGAAGGTATATAACAGCTGTATCTTGCCGGTACTTAGCTACGGAGCAGAAACCTGGAGACTCACAAAGAGGGTTCAACTTAAATTGAGGACGACGCAGCGAGCAATGGAAAGAAAAATGGTAGGTGTAACCTTAAGAGACAAGAAGAGAGCAGAGTGGATTAGGGAACAAACGGGCATTAAGGATATCATAGCTGCAATAAAAAGAGGAAATGGACATGGGCCGGGCATGTAGCGCGTAGACAGGATAACCGCTGGTCATTAAGGGTCACCAACTGGATTCCCAGAGAAGGGAAGCGGGGTAGGGGGAGACAGAAGGTTAGGTGGGCAGATGACATTAAGAAGTTTGCGGGTATAAATTGGCAACAGCAAGCACAGGACCGGGTTAACTGGCGGAACATGGGAGAGGCCTTTGTCCTGCAGTGGACGTAGACAGGCTGATGATGATGATGATGATGACATTAATGCTGGTAGTGCCTAATCAATGAGTTTTCCTTGTTTGACTAAAACGAGGTTGAAGCCCTGTCCACTTCCACTTAATTTGGCCTCTAATCCTTGTAGGTACATCATGAATAACAAGGGTGACAGTGGACACCCCTGCCTAAGTCCCCGTTTCACCTCTGTGGGCTTGGATACCTGTTTTTCTCCCACTTTGTAACTACCTTGTTACTTTTATAGATTTCCTTTAAAAGATTAGTGACTCCATCTTCCACACCCAGTGTGTCTAGTATTCCCCACAAGTCCTCTTGAACCACGCTATCGTACGCTCCCTTGATATCCAAAAATGCTAGCCACAGGCGCCCGAGTTTCTTTTCTGCTATTTTTATGCACTGCGTCAATGAGAACAGATTGTCTTCCAACCTCCCTGTGTTTCCGAAACCCATTCTGCAGTTCCCGCAGCACCCCCTCTACCTCTGTCCATGCCTGCAGTCTTTCCTTTATAATCTGCATCGCGAGCCTGTGGACCACTGATCATACAGCGAACACTTGTATTTCTGCAGCTTGAACACCGCAAAATCATAGTGTCAGGGGTTGATGCATACGATGACACGACTGATTGAACTACAAACAACTGATTTTATTAACGATTCAAAGATATTACATAACTGATCCCTCGTGAACCGCTTCACGCTCCCCCCACCTTCTCCTTTGTTCCCTTGCGGCCACTCTCTTCAACCGCTAGTAGTTCCACTACGGACAACTGGCGCCACCTATCGTGATGCTGTGGAACTACTAGCGGTTGAATATAGTGGCCGCAAGGGAACAAAGGAGAAGGTGGGGGGAGCATGAAGCGGTTCACGAGGGATCAGTTATGTAATATCTTTGAATCGTTAATAAATCAGTTGCTTGTCGTTCAATCAGTCGTGTCATCGTATGCATCAACCCCTGACACTATGCTTCTGCGGTGTTCAAGCTACAGAACGACAAGTGTTCGCTGTATGAGCTCCCAGCGAAAAGAAAGGGAACGCGTCAAACGTGGGCGCGGTAAACTGGCACGGCCCTTTGGCAGTTTTCAATCCAACTCTAGCACGTGGCGCCAAGTGCGGATGGTGTAGGGGCGCCGCCTGCATGAAGGCTGTTTCACATCAAAAAAAAAAAATCGTTCCGTTCGCTGCAATCGCCCTGTTCGCAAGCACCGCTCATGGCGGTTTCGTTCCACTTCGACCGCGAACGGTGCGGGACTTTCGCTCAGCGACTGGAGCGGCGAGCTACGTTTCTCGTCACCGTTCGTTGTGGCAGACACTGTAGAATACTTCATGTATAAAGTAACAATATGTACGTTACGATTCCATGAACGGTAGCTAAGATCACTTGTGTTTCGTCATTCGAGACACTTTCCAATCTAGCTACAGTTCGAAATGCGGAATAGCGTCCATTACCGAAACAAACATGTCAACAAAATTTTGACAGCTTGGCGGGCCCGGCCCTATTTCGTCGGGTTCGAAGAGAAATCACTCCCGCCGCTGCGATCACAGCGAAAATTTCCATCATGTTGGGAAGCTCACCGCGGACCAGAATGGTGGAAGTTAACTGGCCTTTTTTTTCTCTCACTGCAAGCGGATTTTCAGACTGAAAATTACTACTTTTTGCGTTTTCTGAAATGGCTTTGACTCACCGAAAAGAGTGAAGCTGTGAGAGAGCACAGTGGCGCCTCTCGAAGCAATGATAAGTAATGCACATGCCGCCGACAACGGAGGGTGGACTGCTTCATTAAATAAGTAGGATTAGTAAAGGCGAATAACAATTCAACAATCCCAAAGTATACCCAACTACGCAACATTCACAAGATAACCTCCCCCTCCCCCCATTCGAAGCATTTGCTCGAGTAGCTGCAGTGGGAAGAGATGCGGGTGGAGAAATTTTTTTGTCTGTTGGTTCCTACCTGAATTATTATTTTTTCAGTCTGTTCTTACGAAATATTTATGATAAAACTGCTGCTTGGGTGAGTTGGTCATGCTTAGGTTGTATTTATCAGCGCAAAAAAAGAAACGAATTTCTTAGGGAGGACAAACACACAGTGCTTATAAATAGATTTTTTGTGCTGGTAAATATATCTTTTCATTTCGATGACGGAAATACGTCACTATAGGTTTGGGGGCTTTGGCGCACCTAAACATGCCGCTAAGGAAGGCAGTCATGAAATGATTGACTGCAGCAATTAACTGTTTAATAATTTCTCAATCGTGCACTTATGTGAAAACTGCAACTTTACGATAATGATAATTCCGGTGGCTTTACGTCCGAAAACCACAATATGATTAAAAGAGATACCGTAGTGGGAAAGGGCTCTAGGAATGTCGAATGCCTGGGATTTTTAACGACGATAGTCTTTCCTGGGGACCTTCGACACAAAAATTTTGGTCTGTTTATCCACCCTTAACAATACTTTAACAGGCAGCAGAGTGATCACACAATACCCCGAAAGGCCGACGCCATCCGCAGCGCACACCAATGCTGCTCAAAAATTAGCTTTCATATTTGAGCGATTGTCAATTAAAAAGCAATTATTGCACATACCTGAAGCACCATAACAACACGTATATATTCTGCGTGTGCGTAAGTCATCCTAAGGACCGTAGTGTTTATCACGCTGCGCTGACCAGGCAACGCTTGCACGAAAAGGCGAGTGTTTCCAACACTTTGCTGAAACGAGACGGTGGTGGCACCTACCCATCGCCTTACGTTCTACACTTTATCACACCTGAGACAGGCACGCACGCCCGTCTCACAGCCACGCGCTTCGTTTTCCAAAAAAAAAAAGAATAAACTGCCAGATAGCACTCATGTCTTACGTGTGACGTGATTTGATGCGCTCGTTCACCTCCGCTGAACGCTCGAGGCACTCTAACGCAGTGCCTCCAGAATACCATTTCCCGATTTCTAGCGCAGAACATAAAATATATGTTTTGTTGCCTCTCTCCACACGCGAGACTATCGTCTTTTCGACGACATTTGCAGATGAACATGCAGATACGGGGTCAATTTCTTAAAATGCATGCACAACCCCTATTTTTATGAAAGGACAGGAGTGCATGGCAGGTAGACTCGTGTCGTGAACGGGGAGCGGTGAAGTGCTAAAAACTGAAAATAAAAGGAGAGCCTGAAGTCGTTCGTTCCACTTGGAACACTGCGTCACGAATGTCTCCTGATTTTACGTTTAATTCTTCAAGCCTATCTTTTGCAACCATGATTGTTTCTAATACAGATTGTTGCTATCACAGCGTAATCTGCCACAATAACATAAATTGGAAGAAAGCAAGAGAAAAAATGACCCTGGATCTGCATGTAATCTGCAAATGTCGTCGAAAGACGATAGTCTTGTGTGTCGAATGAGTGAACAATGATGATGATTTGTCGGGTTTAACGTCCCAAAACCAAGCTATGATTATGAGAAACGCCGTAGTGGAGGGCTCCGGAAATTTCGACACCTGGGGTTCTTTAACGTGCACCCAAATCTGAGCACACGGGCCTACAACATTTCCGCCTCCATCGGAAATGCAGCCGCCGCAGCCGGGATTTGAACCCGTGACCTGCGGGTCAGCAGCCGAGTACCTTAGCCACTAGACCACCGCGGCGGGGCGAATGAGTGAAAAAGACAGTTATTTGATGTTCTGCGCAAGAAAATCGGTGAATGGTATTCTGGAGGCGCTGCGCCAAGTGCCTCAAGCGTGCAGTGGAGGCGAACGAGCGCATCATGCTACATCATACGTGAGACATAAGCACCATCTGGCAGTTTTTTTAGAAAACAAAACGCGTGGCTCCGAGATGGGTGTGCCTGCCCATCTCAGAGGTGATAAAGTGTAGAGCGCAAGGCGACAGGTAGGTGCCACCACCATCTCGTTTTAGCAAAGCGTTCGGACACTCATGTTTACGTGCAAGCGTTGCATGGTCAGCGCACCGTCATAAGCACTGCGGCCTTTCAAATTACTTATGCATGCTTTTTATAGTAAAAGGCTCACATACAAAGTATATGCGTGTTGTTATGGTGTCCCAGACATGCGCAATAATTGCTTTTTAATTGACAATTGCACAAGCATGAACACTCAATCTTGAGCAACATAGGTGGGCGCTGCGGATGGGGTTGACCGTTTAAAGTACCCGAGGCTGTTAAGAGTGGACAAACAGACAAATGTACTGACAGAGAGGCAGACCAAAATTTTCAAAGCTCCCCAAGAAAGACTATCGTCTTTAAAAAAACTGCAAGAAATGGCCCCGGGAAATTGAAGGAGTGGCACCACTCTGTTCTCGATTTAATGATATGTGGGGTTTAACGTCCCAAAACCACCGTATGGTTATGAGAGACGCCGTAGAGGAGGGCTCCGGAAATTTCGACCACCTGGGGTTCTTTAACGTGCACTCAAATCTGAGCACACAGGCCTACAACATTTCCGCGTCCATCGGAAACGCAGCCGCCGCAGCAGGGATTCGAGCCCGCGACCTGCGGGTCAGCAGCCGAGTACCTTAGCCACTAGCCCACCGCGGCGGGGCCACCACTCAGTTCTTTTGCATCCCGGTTTCATCACTGTGTCATGCTGAAGTCACGCTAAATGCACGGAACGAGGCCGTTTGCCACACGCTCGCATGCTCGCTTTAATAAAAATGGCGGCTGCACCTAAATGTAAGCACATGGCCTTCTAGCATGTTGGCTCCACGGAAATGCGGTGGCAGTTTGATCCCGCCACCGTTGGGTCAGCCGTCGTAGCACCGTAACCAAATCACGCACGGGTTTGCGGTTACAAAGTCGGCAGGGACCAACAGTGTGTAATCCGATTGTGGCATGACGATTCTGCAGATGCGTGCGGTTGCCTCCGAGTTGGTGCACGTGGTCTTCGGCAGCATCATGCTGGGCCTGGACTACCTCATATACGACGTCCTGGACATAATACGACGCAACGCCGACGTGGAGTTCATTCAGGAAGGTAAATTGTTGCTCGTGTGTACACCCGTGGTCTTAATTGTGAACCGAAATTCGCTCGCCGCGTTCCAGGGTCATTAACGTCCTGCTTTTGCACAACAATACGGTAATTAACATGCAAAGTGCAGGCAGTTCACGCCCTACTTTCACGCAACAATTCCTCAATTAACACGCGAGAGAAGAGACCGTTCTGTTGATAAAACACGTACGAATGATCAGTGCATACCAAGGTGCTGCCTTACCTCTGTCCAGAAACAAGGATTGAATACAAAGTCTGAAGAAAATGACGAATGAACCACGTGTACACGAATATTTTCAGCACGAGAGTTACCACACAGGAAGCTGCGTGGAATAATAGAGCTTGATTCGAAATATTTGCTCATTCTCTTACAGTCTTGTGGTGGGAACTTAGCCAAGAAATCCCTGAACTAACCGTGTGTTTTGCCATCTTGAAGGCATTGTAAAATTGAAGCAGAATAACAGGCCGTAAGGTACCCTACAAAATTTTCAGAAGAGCCCTTATCTGAGTTGGGACTTCCAACCCATGGGAGACTTCATGCATTCTAACTGACCTCTCTAGGGTTGCACGACCATGGTCATTGTGGCGTTGCGGACGCAGAGTAGTCGGGTTAGTTGTGGTTACAGCATCTCGCAATAGTTCAAGTTGGTCGGCACACAAATACCATCACGCCATCTACGACACCAATTGCGATAAAGGAACATAGAGAAGAGTAGCGTCAATTCACGCAATTCACGAGTAGCGTCAATTCAGCTCGGTAAGACTGGAATTCCCGTGTGCGCTCTACATATCACTTCTTCTGTATTCGATTGACGCCTAAATAAGCTGTCAGCAAAGCACAGCGCAAACCATGCCTTCAGTACTTGAGAAGCTCGAGGATTGTAAAAGATAGCGCACCACACGCGAACACTCGAGCTTATTCCAGTGCTTGCGCAGTGACCAGTGATAAGGCTGTAAAATTTCAAGCGTGATGTATATAAGACTGCCCATTCCAACGATGAACAGTTTTTATCGACGAACGACGCTCTGTTCGCCGATATCAGTGTACAGTGCCAATGCCTTCTAGATAACTCAAGGCCTGCTCACTGGGATATCAGTGTACAGTGCCAATGCCTTCTAGATAACTCAAGGCCTGCTCACTGTGTCTGCCTCGGCCTCTGACGTCACTTCCTGGTGACCAGCATGTTTCACTGCACAGACGTGCTTACGCTTGCTCTCTCCGCTCGGCAGACATGTATTGCTAAGCCCGACGAACGTTTTTGTGGCGTGCTGGTGTAATACTTGTTGGCGCCTCGAGAAGACTATCTTTTTCTGTGTCCGTGAACTGCAGCGTGAATGTATGATGTGTTTGTGCACTGGATATTCGCAATCTGTACGGCTTCAAATCCGAATGGTTAGACGATGCTGCGAGGCAAATGAACCGAGGTTCCGAGTGTTCTCGTTTCCTAAGGACAACCGAAGGACAAAATGGGCGCATGCTGTTCGTCAAGATGGCGTTGAAATCTGTTTTCTTCGTGACCTGAAGGTACGTGTATCCGTACTACGTTTTTTTAATAGGTTCCAGTGACCCTTTATTCACTATGTTTCGTTCCTGCTCTAAGAAAAAGGTGTCATGTGCACTTCTGACTTTTTGTCGTAAGCCCTGGCACTAGAATAATAAACGCGCGTGGCAGCACATTTTCAGAGCCGGCGTTTTTCCTTCAGGGTCGGTAAATATTTTGCTATTGGTGATTAGCGCCGTGGACTTGTATTACTTCTGTTCACAATCGGTTGATAAAAATGTAACGATCGAATGACCTAATGCACCAATTTTGTGCATATTACTTTTTGCCAGTATTTATACTGCTTTATGGCGGTCAACACCTTAGCATATGTTTTCTTGAAATTTAGGTGCGTTTAGACACTTTTGGTAAATCGCTTTCTTAATTCGTTTTCAGGTGTGATGTCTAGTTCAAGCTAGAATATTTAGGAACTACTACCTAAATATACCGATCCAAGAACCAGCAGTGAAGTAGAAGCACCCACGGCACGGGGGCTACACGGTTTAATGTAGACCCAGTATACTAACATTTTTCTCAGGACCCAAGTTATACAACCGACCACGCACCACTGCGAGAGTGCCCAGAACAAAAGAGGGAGCGCCGCCTCTTGTGTCGGTCACAAGATTTTTTTGTGAAACGAAAGATCTTGTTTTCTCTTGCAATGGTCTTGACCCTGATAATCTGTTGAATAACATACTGGAGGCATCAGCACGAACTCTCCTCAATAACTATATATACGTGTCTATGAAGACAGATGTTCGAAAGAGTACAAATAAAACTGCAGAAGCTTTCCAAATGGGTCGAAACGATTTCTCGGCATGCTCTACATAGTGTGCCTGCGTGTGTATGTGTGTAAATAAATAATAAATGAATAAAGTTCACAATATTTATTTCGTCACTTTGTTGGTCCATCAAATTTTGCTCATGTAGATCAACCACACGTTCGATAGCGTACAATTTTTGACTTTTTAGTGGAAGAAATGACTGACACGTGAATCTGTAAATGCCTTGAAGCGCTATACAGTACTTCAACCAGCGCCTTTTCTTACCCGAAATTCAGAATAAAGCTGTTAAGCGTGTAAAACTTTCCACCACGTTCATTATTCTACTGGAAGACGATGGAGGCAAACGTATTCACGCCTTCCATACGAGCGTTCGCTCGGGCAAAGCGAGTGACGTCACGGCGGCAGTGAGCATGCCTGATAGTCTAGGTGTCGTTGACAGTACTCACGGATTGAAACGGGACACTCGGAGTGGCTGGCCGATGGTACATGTGCCGCCACTCGTGGGTGCGCGTGGAACCAATGTGTTGCATTATGGCGTAGAGCGAGGGGGATAACACCTACGGACACAGATTGCCCCTTCCGGTCGCCAAATTGTCGGCTGGTATTTCCCCATGTGCGCACTGCCAGCGTGGCACTGCAAGGCTCACGCACATTCGCATGGCGACCGAACTGGCCCGCCGCTGCGCACCACTTTTATTGCCGTGACAGCTTACAATCCTCCCGTTTTGCGTGTTTAGGCGATGTGGTACGCATGCTGTGCAAGTAAGACAGAATTTAGTTAGGAGATTGCACCTCGCGTGCGTTCGTAGACATGATAAACGTGTGCACAAAAGCATAGAAAGCTTACTTCGTGGTTTCTGGCTAGACAAGAAAGAAAGTGAGTGGCAGGCTTGCCTTAATGCAACATGCAAATAATATCGTGTAATAATGTTGTTAGGGCAAACTATGGGTTATTTTGTAATAAAAATGCAAGAAGCTCGCTCGTTCTTTCGTGACCGACAGCTCTACAAATTCTTGCCACGCCGTATATGCCGTAATTTTCGCTGCTCGGGGTAGAACAACAAAATACTGAGTCATTGTTTCGATGTTGCACGGAAACAGGCCCGTATATAGCTGCTGCTTTTCTTTTCCACCGTGACAAAAACCTTTACGGACATCACCTGCTTTTGTGCTGCTATTTATCACGTCTACAAGTAAATTTAAGGTACGACATCTTAGTGGTTTCCAATTTCTTACTTGCGCACCCTACGTGTCTCATCGCCGAAGGGCGCCGATTGAGAGGGTCGTCTGCTTGTGCCACAATAAAATGGTTCGCACCGTACACTCAATTCGGGCTGCATGCATGCAAAAGCGCGCGAGACTTGCAGCGGCACGCTGGCAGTGTGCACTTTGTGAACTAAATGAAACTCTTTAGTGACCGGAAAGAGTAAGCCTGCTCCGTAGCTGTTCTCACCCTCACTGTATACCACAATGCAACACCCTGGTTCCGTGATCACCCAAGAGTGGCGGCACATGCGCCGGCGGGTGTAAACGCTACGAGTGTCCTGTTCCAATCCGTGAGTACTGTACATACGTGCAGCGTGCATTACTTGCTGTAGCTTGAGTCTGTTTCCCGGTCATATGTTCTGCTGAAACAATTTCGTCTTGGACACGTCGACTGCTGTCGTTGCCGACGTCTTGGTCACGTGACAATAAGCTTTCTATTGCGCAGGCTACCATCGAATCGCCCTGGAAGTCTTCGGAACGGGTGCGGTGAGTAACCTAGTGCGCAAAATTTTCAAAGACTTCGACATCGAAGAGAAGCTTGAGCGCATTGCCAGCAACGCGCACTGCTTGCCGAACCCCGTGAGGACATCTCGCTGGCTGATCCTCAAGGTCTACCTTGTCTACGGTTCCCTCGTTGGACTCGTGTTCACGCAGCTGTTCGCAACGAGGATGCGGAGAGCAGTGTGCGCCTACTTTTTCGACAAGGTGAGCTGTCTGCCTGGACTGGTCACTGTCGTACCTGCGATGTACTGCGCTGGCTCACGCACCACATTCACCAAACGTCGCGACGCCATACACAGCAGCAGTGGAGCTCTGTAACTTATAAACAGAACTGAGTCTGCACCTAAAGGTTGTTAAAAGAAAAGGGCTAAGGCCGATGCTAAATAGGTGGACCGTGCTTTGGCTTGTCATCCTTAGCGAGTTAAGCTGTGGAGGATTAGGAGCGAAGGGGTGTGGCCTTCCCGTAACTTGTCGTCTACTACACGGCTACTACGTTACGTTAACCGTGTAATGCTTGCCAACGACTCAAGCAGCCCACTGTTCGCAAAATAAGCCAAGGAAGCTAATGAGTCTTATCTCTTTAAGTAGCGACGTCCTTCGAGAAATATAAAATTTCACCCCCAGCGTCCTGCACGTTGGGATGAGTTTGAGAACCCTCCACTGGCCTGCATATCGAGAGCTATGCATGTACCTGATTGTTACTTTAATTAGCTACGAAGTGGTTACTAGTGATTACTAAGGCTCACCAAATGATATAAATGAGTGGTTGTTGTCTTTCTCATTCCAGCGTGAGAAAAAGCGCGTTCTGCATCTCTACAACAAAATGCTGAAGCAGAGGAGAAGTTACCTGCGGTATGTGCGCCACCGGATCAGAAAGCTTGTGCGAGACCGGGAGTTCGACGTGAGTACTTGTGTTGAGTTACGCTGTCGTCCCCATTTCAACACGCCATTATTTTTACATATTACCATGCTCTAGTTCGTAGGATCGACACGTTGTTACCTGATGTAGAATTGGAGGTTTTGAATGAGTTGCATGTTACGTTATGTTATGCTATGAAGCTGCACAACGCGTGGGATCTTGGTATGGTTTTACTAGTCATAGAAGCTGAAATATACAATTCCTATGATACAGCATCTACATGTTCTTTAGAGGCGAAGCCCCTAAAGCCGTGGATCATACATGCATGTCTCTTTCGGTACGTGACTGCCTTGATCTATGATTCACTCAGCAGTCGTAGTAGTGGTGTGTATCCGCTTCTACTTATTAGTTGCCCTATAGATGGCGTTGTGTGTATATAACCTTGAGAACATTATAACTAGATGGCGTTAATGGTTTTCACAGCATAACTACGGAGTAAATGATGTTGAGCTAGGGTGACATGTTCGTCCGTCCGTTAATGCTTCCGTCCATGATTTCGTTCGTGCGTTGCTCCATCTGTCTGTGCTTCCATTCATCCATGCATGCCGTCCGTTTGTGAGTCCGTCCGTGCGTCCATCCGTCTCTGCGGCCATCCATGCGTCCATCAGTTTGTCCAGACGAATGAACGCTTCGCCCTACTCGTCATCATTTACTCCTTGGATGTGCTGCGATTTTTTTCTTTGCAGCCTGTTCGAATTTATTTTACAACGTCATATTTGTGAAGAAAGTACGTCAGCAGAGCCATGGCGCATTACGCGGAAAAACGTTTTCGTGTTAAAATGAAACGACAAGTGACCCCTGCAAAAGATCACACTGGCCTATCAGCTACGGGTGATTGTGAACAAGTCCTTTATGGGAGAACGCATCAGTAATTGGACAACGGGCACGCACATGAATACTAATGTGACCATCTTACCTTTTATGGACGCATCTCCGTACACGTGCGCCGCTGGCTTTTCATGTACGACAATGATGTCACTGAAATAGTCAAATCATAACATGTCTGGCACTTGTACTCATAACACCTATTGAAAGTTGAGCAGGACAGTGCTAAAATTTGATGGTGCATTGTTGTTATATATATAGTCGGGCAATGTATTTTTTTTTTTCATTTTCATATCGTGATGACACGGATCAGTTGTACTTATGACCCCCTTTCTTTTATTGGGGCTAAGAATGTTGCGAAGCCGTCATTGGCTGTTGCGCAGTGACTGCTTGGCCCATCGTGCATAGTTCGCGCTTCGATGCAGACTAAATTAAAAAAAGTAAGGGCTTTCCGATAATTTACTGAGCGAAGTAGAGCGTGACCTCACTAAACGTGGTTCCAGCTTAACGTAGGTTGGTTCGAGTTCGTGCGCAAGGTGGCGCCACGCACCTACCGCCTGCTCCAGTTCCTGGGGATCGCCCACCAGCGCTGCTGCCTGGTGTGCGGCGACCCAGAGGACTCCGACTCGTACGTGTGCCCCACCGAGGTGTGCCAGTGCATATACTGCTTTCCGTGCTGGAGCGAGATAGAGGTATGTCATGAGTATCAATATTCGTTTGTACATTATTTAATAATTAGACAGAGAATAAAGACTAGAAAAAATATAGTGTTTGGGGAGTATTTATGCTACAATAGTATCATCGTAAACGGGCTTGCTCATATTTTCCTTGTCAAAAACCCTGCTCTTGTCACTTTCCTATAAGAATGATGTGGCAAGCCGATAACACAGACGCCAGTTGCAACCGGGAAGTGCCAGGACCGTGGTAATGAACCAAGAGTAGGTGAGTGTTGTTGCGTGGTGAAAATGCTCCCTAAATACTCAATTTCTGCCTTGAGGCGTACATTCTTCAAAATATCCAAATTTGTATTTATGCAATAGGGAAAGCACTGCATCAGAATTGATTTATGAATTATATATGAGTAGTAATCGTAACCTTGTGCAGCTCTTTTTTTTCTGTTGCCTAATTTGGACGGACCAACCAATCGTAGAACCGGTTTGTTGTTCTGGCGTTCATGGCACAGCTCTGCATCGCCTCAGCTGTTTCCTTCATATTTTCACATCCTAAAGATTGAAGTAATACATCTTCAAGCTGTTGCAGGGTGTGACGTCACAGACGCGTGTGTGAGCTAAACAGTTGAGACAGATTTTCAAGACGCGGAGCTTCCAACGTGGCCCTAAGTTGTGGAGTTGAGGCATTTTTTTCTTAAAAGAAGCCTGGCTGGAGCTTTAAATTGAATTAGCTGGTTAAAGAATGCGCTTGCTTAATTTTTTAAATCTGTATTCTGAGGGAACCGAGATATTTATATCTGATTACTACACTCGTGTTTTCAGAGGTGCTACGCCTGTGAACCTTCAGAAGATGAAGAGTCAACGCTCTCCAGTGAAAGTCCGCCATTTGTTCCTTAAACAAGATTGTCGTCAATAGATGCATTTGTTGTCAGTTAAACTCGAAGTTGTGTGATATTTTTAATGATTGACATCGTTTTACTGAATAAGTATATATACATGTTTCCTAATTAAGCATAACATTCTAAAGCTGAAAAGATCTGACGTATTTTAAATGAATAAATTTCAGAAAGATAAATAATTGCAAAGCTGAAAGGCAATGACGTCTGATCACGCGTTCCAGGCTTCGCCATCACCAGGTTTGTTTAAAATGAATAAAAATTGGTATAGTGACTCAACCAGAGAACGGTCCACCCATTCTGCCATGGCGTAAGGCAATCCCCCTCCCCGTTGCTATAAAAAAACAAAAGTTATAAAACAAAACAACTTTTATTTCTGCTCGGTTTTAAACGCACGCTTTATACTCTGGAGGTGTCTTGACCAGTGTTCTTCACACGCCCATGCTAGCAGAATATGAGTATTTCTGAAGTATAGCGTGTACCCACTTGGACATCGCAGAAAACACGGGTCCGGACGTTAAATAGTTTTGACGGCTGGCCTTGCTCAGGCTTGAAGGACACAGCTTAGGGTTGGGTCTAGGTTTAAGGTTGTGGGCTCAGGTCGGGCCTGTGTTCTACTCAGTCCTTAAAAGTGTTTCACAAACACATACTTGCTCCTCTTATAGTATCTCTAAAAACGCATTTTAAAGACGATAGTGTTTTTTGGGGACCTTCACAAAAAATTTGGTCTGTCTCTCTGAATATTTGTCTGTTTGTCCGCCCTTACCGATACCTCATGCGGCACCAAATGGATTACCCCATCAGCAGCGTCCCACCAATATTGCTCAAGGTTTAGCGTTCACAGTCGTGCGAATGTGAAATTAAAAATCGAATATTGTGCATATCTGAGGCGTCATAACAACACGTCTAGTTTGTATGTCTGCATTTAACTAGAACAGGCACACGCAAGTAACTCTAGGGATTGTAGCGTTTATCGCGCTGCGCTGACAGTGGAACGCGATGCCCAAAAATGTGTTTCTGACACTTTGCTACGACGACATGGTGGTGGCACCTGTCCGTCGCTTTGCGCTCTACACCTTATCACCTCCGAAGACTGGCGCGCATCTTTCTCCTCGGGTGCGCATGCCTTCGTTTTCGAAGATAACTGCCAGATGGCGCTTGTGTCTACCGTGCCTCGATGTGCTCGTTCGCCTCCACTGCCACGCTCAAGGCACTCTAACGCAGCACCTCCAGGATACCATTGACTGATTTTATTGCGCAGAAGATCAAATAAACGCTTTGTTCACTCTCTCCAGACGCAAGACTATCGTCTTTCGGCGACATTTGCAGTGTGACGTGCAGATTCGAGCCAATTTTTGACCACGGGCAAGCAATTTAGAAAAAGTCTAAGAGAATAAAGGTACTGAACTTCGCTTGCTCCCTCTATATGGTGCTACATGACTGATTTGCTATCGTTAACTTCCCATTATTTGGTGCTTTGCTAATGGCATTCACTCTTAATTCGTGTCCAGAATGTGTTTTTTGTATTCGCAATAGCAAACAAATATAATATAGCCTTGTATGTAACTTACCATCGGAAGAGCAATTCAAGAGCTCCAAAGCGGAAATACGTTCTTAAAATATAATTTAATGGTACAGAAAGTTTGGTGAGTTCGTTAGAGGACATTCTTTTTGTGCGCGCTGGAAAATTTTCAAGAACGTTATTAAAAATCCAGCCTTTCAATGAAACAGAACGTCCATGCAGATCCTCGGCGATAAAATCTGTGCGAAGTCACATTCCTTGTTCATTCGTGGCTCTGTCAAAGCTCCCAATGGCCATGCGACTCGTCATGCGTCGCTTTGTGTGCCCAAATGGCTATAACCGAAGCTTTTTCTTTTCTTCCACTCTATGGTGCGAAAGGTACAGTATGCTGCCGCAACACTTTCGAAATGTGCATGAAGTAGCATATATGGGTACATTTAACAAGATATGGGGCAAAGCGTATTCACTTGGAATGTCTGGCTCTAAGTAAAACGGAATTACAGTTTCATGTCGGGTTAGGTCAGCTTGCCTCGAACTTTATGAAACCAATTCGTAAGCCTCGACAAGTTTATTTGCGCCTTAATTACGAAACTGGAACCCGGCAATAGATAGAAATCTCTTCATCCACCATTTTTTCGGCCTGCCCACACGCTTAGTTCAATCGCCTCCTGAGTGAGTGAGATTGACTTTATTAAACATATCCTGAGGAGGCTGAGAAGGTGCCATTCTGACCCTTCATTCAGCCTGGAGGCCCGTCCAGGACGGCGCTGGCAGCCGAAGGCTTGTTGAAGTGACCCGGCCCCTAGCACCACCGTTAGTTCCTACAACCATCCCTATTGCAATTTCGAACACATGCATTGGCTTGTGCCCTACCCACAGGCAGTACAACTAAATACCCAAGAGGCTTGGCAAAGAGCCTTCAAGAGCAACGAATCGCCTCCTTGTAAGTGTACAACAATATTGGGAACCCATACAGCATTACAACATAAAAAAAGCACACGGCAGAAACCATACATAACACGTGCTACTGAAATCGGCGAGCAGAAGCTCTCAAAGAGGAGATGTTTAGATTATTTTGCAGAGTGGTACAACGATGAGGAACAAGAGACGGGATGGGATGGCCTGGAAAGACATTTCGGCTGCAGAGATCCGCAGAGGAGTCCGAAATAAGCTCTAAGGGTAAAAACCGACTACCAATGACTTCATCTGTAGGGACGCAGATTTAGTGTGACCCTATGCCAGGCACAAGCATTAGAGGAAATTTTATCATGGTATGGTATTTAACGGAACTGCTGGAACGGGGCCCTCACAGCCAGAATCTGTTTATAATTTGGCATTTCACATATTAACATGTGAAGAAATGAACTGTCATCTGTAACAGCAGAATATGATAGTATGTAGATGCTATAAAAAAGATTGACCTCGAAAATTGTTTGTTTCTTCGTTGCACTGTTTATAAAGATTTGTAGTACATGTGATGCCTGAAGTTCTATATATATATATAGTTCCAGCAATGATAATAAAGTTGGCTTTTCCCCTTTATTTCTCTTTCTGTGACAAAGTGTTACTACGCTGAAGATGACTGCTAGGTATGCAGAAGGGTACATGATGACGCCTGTTGGCAATGCTTGCCCTAAAATTCAATAGAGAGAGCCATAAAAACTTCCAGCAACTCCACGGAGTGGATGATGTTGAGGAAGGTGCTCTGGGGCTATACGGTGATACCGTGACATTATTTTTGCTTGCTACGCTCGTAACAAGGAAAATGAAATGAGAAAAATTGGATCCGGGATTAGATTGGATTCCAACACGGCTTCTTTGCGTGTATTTTGAACTATCTACTACAAATTCTCGCCGGTATTTCAAGCTCCTCCACAAAAATACCACCAGGCCTGCGTGAAACGCACAGCACAGTCACAGCATAACTTCAAAAGCTGCCTTTGAGAGCTTTTTTAAGCACTTTTATGGGTAACTGCTACAAGTAAACTTGCAGGTTACCCACTATGCTAATCATAATTTTATGTAGTAACGCGTTCATGGTGATGATAATGATAACCGATATTTCTGGCCTACACCCACTCTGGGCATTAGCCGAAAACAAATGATTAGGTAGAAGGAATCCCATAATAATCGTAAGCGTAATGAACTATAAAATGATCTACTGACGAGGAAGAAGAATTATGCCGGAAGCTTTCGTAATTGATATGAGGGGGTGGGGGTGGTTTGAAGCATTTGACAACCCATTCTTTACGCAATGCGCATTCAGCGACACCTGGTTTTTAAGCAGAGTGACTTGTTGGGCGAGTTGGTTTACCTTTGCGCTGGTTTTTTCCTTCGCTATTTTAAAATTCTTTAATACTCATATTGACGCGATTCTTTCCCCAACATCACGACTGCCTAAGGTTAGTTCGCAACGGAGTTAGAAGCGCTGGCGTGGCTCTGTTCGGCTGGCACGCAGGGGACTCGGGTTAGAATCCTATTGTGTCTTTGGCGTTTTTTCTTTACTCTGTTTTTTTATTTTGCTTAATAATGGTCATGGACATCGGCGGTGGCAGCAGTGGACACCTACGGTGAACGCTACACTTGTTTTTATCACGTAACAGTTTTCCCTGTAAGGGATCTTACACAGCGCGATGTAGGAGAAAAAAAGATTGCATATACATATGTGACGTGGCGTGGTAGAAAAGTCAAATAAGAGCCAGTCGCCATGATTTGCGAATTGCTCAACGAGTGGGTCGTTGGTTAGTTTCAACCCAAAGCAAAGGGCTAAGCCACATCAGTTTTCATTGTTATCAGCCACAGCACAAATACTGCGCACATAATGCCTTAGAGGCGAGTAGCGGTTACCAATGTTGTCTGCACATTGATGAAAGGTGCATGTAGTGGGCGATGCCCTACTTCACAAAAACTATAATGCTTTATGGTGTGGTGGGTATTTTTCAAGCCTACTTGTAGTGGCTGCTTCAAGACGGATTGCAGCAGGCTCTGGAAAGTCCATCTATCCAGCCTTCGCTGTGGCTAAGCTGCATGTTCCTGGCAGCTTTGGCGATTGTCGTTTTGCTGCAAAACAGGCTTTGGCGCCAGCTACGTGGTCATAATAATAGCTTTATATTATATACCAGTGATCTAAAGAGGGATTTTGATGTTGTCTTAAGCGATTCATAGAGCCTGGCTGTTTCCAAAAATAAACTGGGTGCATGACTAGTTTCGCTTGTTATGCTATAAGCGTATAAGTTTCCACACGAATTTCAGCCTGAAGCTCTCTTTACTCAGTTACACAAAGAAAAAATCAAACGGAAACAGTGAGTGTGACAAAAATAGTTTTTTATTAGATACGAGTGCCAGCCCTGATTTTCAGCACCATGTTCAAAAATGCTTGTCGGCAAAGCTACTGCGTATGCTGTCCAGTATAACACGAGGTTTTCCACGCTATATCGAAGCCAATTGTTTTTTCTTCAGAAATACAAATGTGGCCGATACTACATATGCCTTTCGTAATTAGCCTCCATACGTGCCAAATATAGTGTACAAGTGAATTCCGTGAGAGTTATAGAGCGCGATTCCATGTAGAAACATTGTAGAGGTTGGTATTGTTTGAAAGACTAATCTTGAGTATGATCATGCACTTATGGCTCTCAGAAAAGCATAAACATAAAAAAGCTTCGCACGTTGGTTAATACAAAAGGAGCGTTTACTATACGAGCATAGAAAATAAATATGATTGATGACCACGTGTCACAGCAAGAACAAAAGAAAGACGTAAATGGTCTTAGTCAAACGCTTCAGAATATTCATAGCGTCATATTTATTACGTTTTTATTCACTCGTAAAGCAGTAGGGGGCTCTTTGGTAGACGCCTTCAAAAAGTTCATATGTGTCGTGGTTCTATATATAGCTCTATATACTTTTTAATAAATGTCATCACTCATAGATAAAAGAAGCAGTAGAGTCCTATTCGTGACTTCTGGGACCCTGTTGTGCTCCAAAAATTGCTTGGCATGCTTTGCTGGCGTCGAAATCTGTCCCAGAAATAAAACAGTAAAGTCATTTGAAAATCACGAAATGAAAGGTTTTGTTTTCGCAGTTGGTCTTGCGCGTAAAATCAACACCTAATGTGTGGTTGTAGCCGCATGGAGGAAATAACATTTCAGGCATTCATGAGGAATGTTGCGATTATGGAAATGAATTAAATGAAAGGCAGTTCGTTTTGATATAGAGTTGTGTAATCTTTATAAACTGGCGCGTTAATGAAGTCGAGTGTGAGAACTCGACAAGTCAGTATAGTATTTTCCTGTGAAATGGAATAACAGTTCTGCATTCAGACCCCCGCCGGTATTCATAAAAAACACTTAGCCTATATTTGTTCATTAAAGGTAATCTATGGCAACGTTACTTTTAAATGTATCACTAATAACGGTGGATGTCTAGCAGGAACAATACTCGAGGAACAGTAAAGTCTAATATTTGGCTCCTGATGACCACACACTGGTATGCGAGTGTCAACAAAGGGTGTGATTTTTTGCATTATTCATCATGTTCAGCTCAGTTTGAGCAATGTTGACTGCGCTTTCAACCACTTTAGGATGATGTAGAGTATGTTTTAATAAAAAATTAAAAGAAAGATAACGAGAGAGTGAGATTTTATTAGAAGGTAGATTTGTCAGTCTAAGCTAGTTTGCTCTTGCCTGCTACTATACAGGGGGTTTAAGGAAAAGGGAAAAAGATAGATAAACAGGAATGATGAGAACGAAAAGAGGCGATGAGTATCTACAGCATCCACTTGAATGCTGGCCGGCATTGGGATAACACCACTTGGTGAAAGTTCCAATTTTTTTAGCAATGTGTGACCAATCAGTGCCAAAAAACGGCTACAAGGGCAGTTCCAGATTTCATCGAAAGCACTGGAGTAAATAAAAATTCAAGGCCCAGAAAGCGCCATTTTTTACTTTCATATGGTGTTCCTGTTTGCACGCCGTGTTTCTTAGAATGAACAGGTGCCAGGTGGTCCAGCTTTTTGTTTAACGTTGTCGCGCAGGCCCTTGAAGAGCAATGTCATCCTTACTTCAGCTCGCAAGTACACTATAAAAACATTCCTACCAACCCACAAGGATGGTGGTTGTGGCACGTTAAACTCCGCATATCTATTTATCCAACCCGTAAGGATATTTAAAATCAACACAATGAAATTCATCTGTAGACGTCTGCAACTGTCAGGTAGTCCATCGCAGTGAATCAGAGGTTACGGTGATCAACTGCGGATCCATAGTTCATGGGTTCGATTGTGGCCGCGGCAATCACATCTCGGTGGAGGCGAAAAAGTAGAAGGTCATATAATGCACGATGTCAGCGCGTGCCAGAGAACATCGGATATACAAAACTTCCGGTGTCTTCCACTGCGGTGTCTCTCGTAGTCATATGCTGGTTTTCTCCCGCAGAACCCCTGATATTACGCCTTTGAATTTATCTTTCGCGATATGTTTGTGAAAATTAATTGATATGTCGGGTAGAACGTCCCGAAACCACCATATGATTATGAGAGACGCCGTAGTGGAGGGCTCCGGAAATTTCGACCACCTGGGGTTCTTTACCGTGCATCCCAGTCTGAGCAGCATGGGCCTACAGCCTTAACGCCTCCATCGAAAATGCAGCCGCCGCAGCCGGGATTCGATCCCGCTACCTGCGGGTCAGCAGCCGAGTACCTTAGCCCCTAGACCACCGTGGCGGGGGCTTGTTTGTGAACATGAAACAATTGCTATGGAGTAATAAAAATAGCCTTACTTGTACATCTATGCATGCAAGTCACGCATGTAGAAAATTTGTTTCTGCTGGTGGCACAGTAGTGGTGCGGAAGTTGCTGGCAGGTACACACTGATAAATTAAAGAACCAGTGTGGGCCATGCAAACAATGTTGTACGTAGGGATTGCGGCTGCAAACAAGTTTGTGCGTAGGTCCAGCTGTAAACGATAGTAAATTCATTTGAGAGGAAAACTAATGTACTGAAAGCAATAGACAAAATTAAAAGTTTGAACGCAATATTCACTGCATAGCACAATATTATTCACCATTGCCTGGGTGCCATAGCAAGGTCTTTGTGTATGCCAGACATTAAGCCCCTTTTTAAGAACATTTTTCTCGGGATTTTTTTTCGTGACGCCAATATCGTTGATAAGTGAACTCTCCTGTCTCTAATTATTATGTCACGTGACTTTATAAGGACGGTAACAGTACCCTTTACTGCGAAGTTGAGAAACTTTTCAGTTAAATATCCTTTCGGCGATTTATGCGGCGGAAGAGGTGTTTTGATTGTCATGAAATTTCGGCAACGTAATACAGACACATTAGCTAACATATTCGTCTATCTCGGTCAATGAGTGGCTACGGTTGATGACTCTAGCCACTGAATTACGGCTCTCTTGTGCACCTGAAGGTCGTGAGTTCAATCGTAGCCATAGCGAACGCATTTAAATAGAGTCAAAAGGGTAGAAACTCATGTATTGTGGGATGTCACTCCACGTTAAAGAACACCGGTTCATCCATATTTTCATCCACTACTTCTTCCCTCATAATCATATCGTGGTTTTGGGATGAATCATTATTTGGTACCGTGTTCTGTAATGTCAACAGGACTGTTTGTGGTAGCCACATAGATAACTGGAGTGACTGAAAATATGTTCGAACTTTGAGGCTTGCTTGCCAGCGTCGACACCTAAAACACAGGGCATATGAAATGCCTTGCACGTAAACAGCAACATACCCTCAAAATCCTTACACATGAACGATTTTCTCATGTTAGCATGGTGTATCTGTTTGAAAGAAACTGCTAATTTCAGATTAAAAAACAACATATCAAAAAAGAGGAGCATCTATTTGCGTGCATACGTACGTGGTACGCATCCATAAACACAGTGTCTTTCCGTGGTGAATCGATTATCGTTGCCGCCGTGGCCTGTATAAATGAAGATTTTGCATACTTTTTCTGAATAATGATAAAACCAGCGTGGCAAATGCTCCGTGCCGTTTCCAGGATCGGGTGGCTGACGACAAATGTAGAGTTGTTTCGTTTGGGCTGTAAGATATATGGAAGACACATTCGCACAATCACAAGCATGCGTGCAGTAAGCCTTGAACGTGTAGAAATGAATCATGTTGGATATTAGGCGTGTTTGAAGCGATTGCCACTGAAACCAGTGAACAACGTATTACTTATATTCATATGTAAAAGGCGGAAAGTCAGATATTACGAAAGCATTCCGTAAGTGCGGCTACAGAACTGCGCCTTTCTTTGGTTGTATTCAGTCAGTGGTGTTGATATTTCGCTATAGAGAAGAACTTGTCACCACGACCAACACGACTTGTGTGGTCATTCATGGATTCCCATCTACACGCTGAGGCCTTAAAGAAGGATCCAGATTACGACACCTCATGCAAGGCGTCTTACGTTGGGAGAGAACTTATCCGTTAAAATGTAATAAAAATTCAGAGCTGAAATATTCTGATTTTTTTTTTGTGGAGTTTATGGCATGCCTGCTCTCCTACTGTACCGACTGAAATTCGAGGTATATCAACATCTCTTCGTGAAAAAAATATTATTTAGTGTAGCATCAAGACATTTTGCGACTGGGACCGTCTTGAAGAAGGAAATGTTCGTGAATAATAAAAGGCTACCTCCAGAAAAAAAAGATACAATGACGCACAAGCGCTGCGTTCCGTGCGTTACTGCCCCTTTGTGACGTCACTTGCAATAAATAATTCTTGCGTGAAAGGAGTAATCACTCTTCCATGCCATAGCGCAGTGATTCAGTGGTTATGATACTCCGCTGCCAACCTGATTTTGATGAAAGCGAACTAGTAGATGCCCATGGGTTTTGCGATGTTAGTGCACGTTAAAGAAGACCAGATGATTGGCATTTCTGGAGCCCTGTTTTACAGTGTCCCTCAAAATCATAGTGTGGTTGTGGTGCGTAAAACCCAAAATATTATATCATTATTATAATTCCCTGCAGCTAAAAAAAGCTAGAGTATCGAAAAGTCACGTAGAGTGTTGCATTTTAATTTTAAGTACTCTCCACGTCTTTTGCACATTCGGCTAAGACGATTCGAACACGAAAGGCAACCTTAAACACGAAAGTGTTTTATGCCGGGGTCAACCAAGATTTCATTGGCGTACTCCTGTCACGCAAATGACGTCTAAAAATAGCATGATCAGAAGAAAAATGTCCTGTCAACGGGGGTCCAACCCATGACCTCTCGGTCTGCGCAACAGCTGCCGGGCACGCTACCTACTGCACCACGGTCACATTTTAAATCAAATCAAATCAAATCAAATCTTTATTTGTCGCAAAAATTATACACGCATTGGGGTTAGCATATACAGTATATACAGTATATATATGTATATACATTTGTTTAAGCTTTGACAACACGCCTTTTATTTCTAATACTGATTTTTCACAGTACTGCTGTGAAAGTGTAATGCGTTATAACCATAAAATCCGCGATTAGTTTCTCTAACGCGTCGTTTCTACGCGTCCTTCCTATTCAGTGCGTTTCGAATGGAAGAATTGCAATTTTGTCAATGCATTAAAACACTGCCGGGTGGCGACCTTATCCGAAATGACGGCGTCGCTCAGAGCTTTCATACATACCGGAAATATTTCTGCAACGAATGAGCAACGCACTTACCTCGCTTGAGCGTAACTCTGCGTTCTTCACACGCTCAACCCCTGAAGAATTGCGGCCAATCAACGGAGAAGGCAAAACGCTCGTTGTGTTCTTTTTACAATCGAATGCTTTCTCTTTAATTATCAACGTGCTTTTGGCACATCCCGGTTATGAACTAGGTGTGCGCTATCAGCGCGGTATGCCACTCGTGATAGAAATGTAGTGAGGACCTGGTTTTCACGAAGGACAACGCGACCAATCCAGATGGCGATTAGAGTTGTGTGGCACAAATAGTCCTGAAACACTTAATATTTGAAGAAGTGGAAGGAACACTAAAGTAGCTTATTACCCGCGAATAGCTTAGCATGCAGTGAGTAGGTATCGTTAATTTGATAGCAGCTATGTGCCCTTCGGCGTAATCACTTCAGTTTCAGGTATAGAGCTGACATTTGTGCTGCTCAGAGGGCCTGTTAAGGAAAGAAATTCCGAGGGTCTGTTTATACTTATATTGATATGAATGAAGAGGTTGGCGCACTGATAAGCCATCGAATACTCGGAGGGGTCAAAGATGAAATAAACAGGGATGAATCGACTCACATATAACATTCTTCTCACAGTATCACAGAAAACAAAACAAATACGCAGCCCATACAATATGCAACTTGCATGCGTAGCACAATAACACTTGGGTATGACGTTTGAAAAAAAGAAGAATTAGCGTCCGTCTATATGAAGTTCTTAATATAGCAGGTTGCGAATACATCATGTAGAGGAGTCGTCCCGCAAATACTTTATCCTAAAAACTTTCTTGTTGGAAAATCACCACGTGTCCCTGAATAACAAACGCCTCCAATATGCGCGTTTTTTCGAATACACTACAGAGCTGAAAATAAAATGAACGTAGCTACAAATAAAATAGTTGTGCTACCTTCAGGTAGCCTAACTTTCGCTTAGGGCTCTTGTCAGTAAAGTCCACTGTATTCCTATGTGCAGTGCGAAGTTCAAGCACTTACCATGCACGAATATAACACAGGAAAGAACAAGAGGCGCGCTGCAGCAGTACATAGTTTTATATTATTTACTACGCAAATAGAGCAGTGGTCATATACTTGCTTTCGAGGGAGATTACTGTGCAAAGCTTTACATCGAACTGTCTTCATATATTTCGCATCTGAGTATCGCCATTACAATTACAGGCCGCACAAAATTTACGCAAGTGCTATGAACTAAAGACAATACATGCGCAGTCGGCGGCCATAGAAATCGCATGAGGGCACTCGAGACGCCCTGGGCATGAGTTGCGTAGGTTACCTTTTACTTCTGCTAAAGTCTGTATCTTTTCTGTTTCAGCGTGCGTGTAGTACACGTTGCGTAGAAACAACAATTGCCGGCTCTACAATAGGTTTTTCAGTGAAGCTGTACACTTATCCCGCAACACCGTCGTCGCCATGTGCAAAGAAAAAAAAATTCTGTAAGCAATAAAAACGCGGGCCAATTCTCAATTTTTCATGTTATTGACGCCGCTCCTCTATGCTGCAGTGACGAGGGTAATATAACATCAATAGGTCTAAGTTTATTCGACGTTCCTCTCTAGAGTTTGCTCTACACGCTGTACAATATTCGCTTCGACCCACAGATTTTTGACTCCTCCTAATCAAAGAAGAGGTAGACGGGTAGGCCGATGCAAGAGATGCCGATCAACATCGACGACTTGGATTACCCACTGCAATGCATCCTGCCTATAAAAGCGTCGAGTCAGATTATTGCGCACCATCACACTTTCATTGCTGGTCTGCAAAATTTTGAGCACTTATTGTGCATTGTTTTTGCTGAAGATGAGATGCTAATCCCTTTTGCGCAATTTTAATATGAAAAACCATCCAAGCGACGTCGCAATAGCTAATCGTTTGGTGAGTTAGTTACGGCATCATGGTCCAAATGCCTTCCCAGAGTAGACTGGAGGCATATTTCGTTTATTTTCGCCATTGGGCTGATGTCCTAAATAAAGCGAGAGGTTGCCAGCTTGCCTCAACGAGACTCTGCTCATAGCAGTCAGGAAATGAATAAAAATCAGCCTTCCGTTGTCTCTTGTTATGACTCCAAATGGAGAAGACGCATCAACCCAATCGTTTTTTTTTTCATTCCTTGCAGAATATTCACCTTCCATCAAATGAGAACACCTAACGTGCACAAGAATACAGATAGAACCACATTCCTAAAAGTACCGCAACGTATTTGAACTACACACAAGTTCCCGCATGCCAGCGGGCATGCACAAGTGAGAACCAAAGTTTATTAGAAATTTGAAAGCTCCAGCGGGACCTGTGTGTCAAACGAAAACACGACGGGATGAAGTAGAGGCTCACCCGCTGAGATTACCGTCCTGGTGCCTGCGACTATAACTGCTACAACATTTAATACCTCTAATACCTCTGTCACACGGGCCCCCGCGAAGACCGTTTAACTCCCTCGTCCTTACCACAACGAAGATGCGGTCCTTGTCACACGGTCACCCTTACGCAAACGAAGGTAAACGGAGCATTTCGCAAAAGACGTTCAACGACCTCCCTTCGCAGCGAAACGAGGTACTCTCGTCCCCAGCTTTCTAGAGGTCAGAAAAAAATTTCGAGCACTAAGTGACCGCAGTGAAGGAATAATACATTTTGGCAATGTTAAACGTTCTTTCGTTGTAGTACTCATTCACAACGCATGTTTGTTTACATATATTTACGCCCGCCAGAGTTCGCTTACTCTCAACACCGTTGCCCTACACACCGTGACTCGTGAGTCGGGCCGGCCGGCGCCAGCCGATCAACGTCATTACCAGCGCAATATCGTACCACTTCCTCACGTCATCCGCTGTGTCACTCATGGCTGAAGACCACAAAATGTGCACTCACGAGGCAAGTAAGCACAAGAACTTTCGTACCAGGCCTGTACTAGAGTGTACTCAAAGCTTTTGAAAGGCGCGAGCAGCTAGCTGCCTGGGAGCGGCCGTTTCGGCATGGAATGATGCGTCGACCAATCTTCCCGGGCGGATGGCTGGCAGGCGTTCCGCGTACGTGTTGGTACCTCTCTGTCGCGCCTAGTGTGATGATGATCTCCCTCTTTTTTTTTCTTATTCACATACCTCCCCTTTTTCGCGCAACAAAAGGTTATTTTACATTATTGTTATTGAACTTGCTGAGGCCCGCACTGCAGCCCGAAGCAGTATAGCACATTGTAGAATATAACGAGCGCGTTTTTTTTAAATTTTAAAGTGTACACATTTTAGACGAGAAACCAGCTGGCCGGTACACACAAGAAGCGCCCCCCCCCCCTCCCCCCCCCCCAAAAGAAATATGGTGCACACAAACGAAGAATTCTTGGTCCATTCTACGTAAAACACCAAAGCCTGACTCAAATAAAAGGCTCATTGCTTGTGGCTGTGTGCACACACGACAAAAAAGTAGGCTTTATTGATAATATTTGAAGAACAGCAGAGTTTCTCCAAACATCCCTTTGGTTTTAAGATATGGGAATAGATTCATTGTTGTAGGACCCACAGAAATGCAAATACGTAATACTGCAAAAGAATGTCTTAGGTGAAACATAGTAGTGGAAGATTTTGAGAGTTTAAAAAACGCAACACTGCAAAGCAGAGTCGTAACTAATGTTAATCATAATTGATAACATAAAAATGCAAGGTTTACATATTTATGAAACAATACATTTGCAATTAGGTAATTGTAAAAAAACGTAATATGTAAAGCCAGGGTACAAAAGATAACATAAAGCAAAGCAAACAGAATGACAGTGTTAAGGTTGTCTTTCCAAAATGCATTTAAAAAAAATATGTTATGGTCGAAAGATCGTTTGAAGGGACACTGAAGTGCAGCAATGAATTGGCTTAGATCGATGAAATATGCACCGAGATACCTAATGCTGCTAAGTTTACCATCACAGGTTTAATACAAAAAGATTGAAGATCAAAGATTTGTTTTGAGATTTCGCGTCATTATTTGCACGTTCTCTCGCTTAAAAGCCTCTTCTAAGAAAAATTGTTTTTCTTCTTGGTGTACCGTCAAAAAATTAAGAGTGTAAGAAAATATGCACGAAAAATGACATCCTTTTTACGCCACTATAGCAATTTATAGCCTACTCAATTTTAGGTGCTTCTGTGCGCTTTTGACACCGTAGAAGATTTTTCATCTTGAATTCATTTGCGCGTGTAGACCGTGGGTAAGGTCCGATGGTGGCAAAAATGAAGTTTCTGCTGCTCTACAACAGAGTGGGATGCTTGCAACAAGCTGCAGAGTATCTGAGGCTTCTCGAACAGTTACTAAACTGGACTTGCTGATTAGTTTCTCTTGCACGAACGCTTCACATTGCACGATTACATTGTCTGCACAGGTGAAGTATACGGCTTATTGAATGCAAAGTTCACGAGTGCTAGGATTCAGTGAGCACGCTACGTACGACACGCCAGCAAATCCAGGAAACTCGTGCAGCGCCCATGACTTTGATGGTAGGACAAGACCACGAAGGTCACCGAGAGTGACAACCGCGTCAGACGAGAAACTTGAGCTTGCCTCGTCAGCTTCGTCGCCATCTGCAGAAGTTGCACTGTTGGTATCCACAAAAAGCTGTGCAGGAGTGCTAATGCGTCGCTGTTTTCTGTTGTCATTCTCAGCCGGCACACACTGATGACGCCGCTTTGTTTGGGTCCGCGGAGCCGGAGTTTTGAGCGTCAAATATGCAGGCAGGTTGGGCAAGATCGTCGGGACTGCATCAGGGGCGAGTGTCGGCGCTCCCCTAGGAATTCGGACTTGAACACCATTGATAACATGTACGTAGTCTCTCACAATGAAATGCGGTTTGAAATGTAACTCGCACACAGCACAATCGGCGTCAAGCTGCTTGTCAAGCCGATGGAGGTTCCGCTCCCAAAGAAGTCGTCGTTCTTCGTCTTTCGGGGCCTTAAAAAGTGATACTTCCGACTTTGTTGCACACGCGGATTTCCAGTTGTGCAACCTGGCGCGTAACAATCGTTTAGACGGCACTTCTTCGTCATTTCGCGACTGAAACCGAGATGCCGGCCATGCCGCCGAGCCAGCCGAGTAAACCACAGAACACCTACCAGCGTTCTGTGGTAGATTGGGCGATGGCAGCGCCGCCGCTACTTTCGCCACAAGTTGGGGATGGATAAAGCAAGAGGAAAGCGTTTTCGGTCGCGCCACTCAAAAGTTCTAGTACACTCTACCTGTACACAGGCCAAAACAACTAAAAGCACAATGTGGCCAGCGTCACTAGCAGCATCGCTACATTTAGCAAATGCGTTGTTATTTGAAATTATTTTTATGTTTGTCAGTCGCATACCTATTTAATAGTGCTTTTTTGTAAAAACCGCATAATGAGGATGGAAGAAAAATGAATAGGGATTAAATTAGAATACTTTTCCGAAAATCAAACAGCGCCAGCTGAGCCCCCTCGAGGCAACTGTTACAACCTTGTCACTGCTGTGTGACACTGCCACAACTCCTTCTTCCGTTGAACCCCTAGGGGAGATTTACGTTGACGGTGTTCAACGGAGTTTGGTGGTGGCAGTGTGACAGGGGTATAAGTCAGCTTTGCTTTCCGTCCATCCTAGCACTGGCGAGCAGCTCTCTCGTCTTCGATGACATACGGCAAAATTTTTGTCATCAAGGAATATTATTCTGGCGAGGAAGATTATCTGTGGTATATTGCGAGAAAAAAGCTTCGCCAGGTAATGAATGTGCCCCGCGTGCTAGCTGCTAAAATAGGATTCGTAACATTTCTGGCTGATCGCATTGATTGATTGATATGTGGGGTTTAACGTCCCAAAACCACCATAAGATTATGAAAGACGCCGTAGTGGAGGGCTCCGGAAATTCCGATCACCTGGGGTTCTTTAACGTGCACTCAAATCTGAGCAGACGGGCCTACAACATTTCCGCCTCCATCGGAAATGCAGCCGCCGCAGCCGGGATTCGATCCTACGACCAGGGGGTCACTAGCTGAGTACTTTAGCCACTAGACCACCACGGTGGGGGCTTATCGCATCAGTGTAATGTTCAGCTCACTAACTCTAAGGGCGTGAATACATCCTAACAGAAGCCGAGGACAGGAAAGAAAAGTAATCAAAGAAAACAACAACACGTAGCTGTCCATTAGTCACAGGAAACAGTGTAACACGAAATAGTATTGAATTTTTACACAAGAGTAGTAATTATTGTGTAGCAATATATCAGAGCACGTGCACTCTTTATTGGGTTTCGGCAGCTATAGCACTGTTTGACGTGCATGCACCCATGTCGACGCCAAGTGACACATCTCCACTGCAACAACTAACGCCCATGATCTTGATTTACCTCTGTAGAAGCAGAAGTTGTTAACCTAAACCTCGAAACAGCGTAGTGGGGAATACGCGCAAAAATGACATCAATTATCACATAAGTAACACCGTAATACAGCCAACACACGCTGTACGGTAAATTTAATAATGAAGGAGAGACAATTCCGGTTTTTAAATGTTACTTGTACTTGGAGTTGCCTACCTATTCATTATAAGAGCTGTTACTGAACCTACGGAGTGGTAGAGCGTTTAATGCGCTATTCATAAGTCACAGGTTCGGTACCTGATAGTGGCAAGTTATCTTCCTGTTTTTTTCACATTTACACTACAGTTAATTCTAATAACACCTCCTACACTTTCCTTGGCATCACTTGTTGTTAAGTTCTCATTAACAAATGTACGAAGGAGAGATCATATAGACGTTATAGGTGCGGAAATAAATGCATAAAGTATATGACAAACGAAGTGTTGCAGTCATACTTTAATTGGTAAAATAACGTAAGCACAGTACTGAACGTGTGAACACATGGCATCAGCCTGCGGCGTTTACCTATCTGTGTAGTGTTGATTCTTGATTCAATCTAGTTTAGCATTTAAACTTGTTATTCTAACAGGTCTCGCTTTAAAAAAATCCCAGCGTAGTAAAGACATCACAGACTGCCCCACAGAGGGCCTCAATTTAAATTGAATCCGATCAGTGATATACAGTTTTATCATATTGTGCATAGCAGTGACGTACAATTATGGTGGGTACGACAGCGGACAACTACGCCGCCATAATTGGCTGCGATTGTGAGCTTATTACAGCTTTGTCCGTATGACGCAGATATACAGCTGTGATTCTTAAACGGCACAATATATATTGAAAACAAAGACCACGTACCATGTACAAAAGCTGCGCCGGAGAGAAAAACAGGTGCTATGATAAGCATGGCTGTATTGTTCAACAGAAGGACACGAGGGGTGCATATGATGTGGGCGTGCGTAGAGGCAGCACTCTGCGAAGCCTTTAGTAGACCAGCTTTACTTCAAGGGAACTTTGAATTCACATGTTTGTCGCATTTATTTTTGAGACAATTGTTCATGAGGGCATTGTGGAAGAGTTCACGAAAATCACATACATGGTCTACAGGAGCTTTTATTTGTGCCACTTGGGATCACTCATTTGTTAGCGACGATTACTAGACTTGTTTTATGTTATGCTGAGTAACATTGGAGCGCATCTGTTTTTCTGATAACGAATGAAGACACGCATGAAGATCCCTAAGGAAATTCTCGCTATGACTTCTGGGATACTTGCTTCCACATATTTTGCAGTTTTCCTGTATGAAAGTCAGACGCTGGTGTTCTGAGGCAAGCAAGAGCATTTCCAGCGGAGAAATACATTTTCTTAACAGGGAATGAAGAGGTCGACAATACTGTTCTGGCATCACATGAATATGCGGTAAACATACTTAAATTCCTTTCGTAAAGAACGGATACCGGGTGAGACCGTCACAGTTGCACCTTTATCCTTAAGAAAAAAAAGACAAGCAAGGACTTCATGAATCGTAGCATATAGGGCATTCGCAGAAACGATAAATTAAATTACGACTTTAGTATGCTTTTAAAGGAAGAAAAGAAAAGTTGCTATGCTGCCACAAACTACAAGGAGCCTAATAGTCGTGTCAATCAACATGATGTTATCTATCTATGCTTGTGTAAGGCGGAGATCGTTTGGCCCTGTTCTTTATTGATATGGCTCAAAGAACGTACTTATTATTTTCACCTCTAGAAGAAGTGAAAATTTTTAGCTTCAGGGTACCTATGCGTTGTCATTGCATAATGACACGACCTAAAGAGCTACGGCTTTGGTACTCGTGAGAAAAGATTATATTACTTCTATAGTGAACTGAACGAACCAAACATGGGCCATAACTCGGTCTAATACACATTCGAAATATGTCTATAATGAAAGAAATAATGTAGTCACGTTCACATACTTAACGTTATCGATCTATTGGCTCATATAGGAAATGCGAAACACCTCACGAATATTTATCATTAATGATGTTTTTCCCGTCCACATCGTTTGATGTGGTAGAAACAACTATTTTGCATTACTACGGCTAACTAATTTGAACTATGGTATTAGTGCTACATTATTTGGTATACATTGTGCCAGATACATTTCACATGGCGTGCTTTCAAAATTGATATCGTAGCGTATATTTATTTCGCATTGATCCACCTTTTGATTGCCCGTGAATTTCCTGATCTCTTTTCACAAGGTGCAATCCGTGACGATGTTCTAGCCACTACTGCTTTGCAGTGAATAGTTGATTCCGATGGGCTAAAATAGAGGACACGTTTCATAGGTGTATACTTAGAACTGGGCGCTTATTACGGATTTCCAGGTCCAGGAACCTCTTTGATTATTTCACGGCATTTGAGTTGTGGATCGTCATCTGCAGGAGGAAATATCATTACACTATAATATAATGACAAAAGTAGTACTTTACATGTTTTCTAACACTGACCTGAACGCCACGTGTGCTAGCTTTTCTACACGACATGCACTACTGCCCCAAACGACATCCGAAGAAAGTGCGTTACATGAGCAAAATCTCCTGCTAGCACAGCTGTTATCGGAAGGTTAACGACCCTAATTTTAATTGACTCGTCGTCTTCCCGATCTAATTTCGTACTAGTGTATGTGACAAAAATTGTCCTCTGTTGTAGTAAAGTGGTTACCGATCTGAAGTGATTACTGATGATCAAGTGTTAAAATGTGAGAGGCCCTTGTACTGGATGATCCCCACTGAACGTTAAACAATCCCGGGTGATATAAATCGTCAAAAGCCCCTCCACTACGACATACCTCATCTTCATGTCGTAGTTGTGGTATGCCTGAACATTTATTGCTATGGCTAAGTTCCAAGGGAATCTTTGGGTTGTTAACGTTCTGAACGAATGAGGTACATACATTCATTACCGCAATTTGAAACGAGGTGCTCTACATGGTGGACTTCTTATTAAGATGAGAAAGGTATGTCTCACGAGCCGGAGACTACATCGTGGTCGACTTCAGCGCGTATGTCGAGAAACAGAAATATTGATCGATTGATATTCGGAATTTCACGTCCCAGAACCACAATATGACTATGAGAGACGCAAGAAAAACAAAAAGAGAGGAAGCCAATGAATAAAAGTATAGACCGAGTAGGGTGAGCCAGCCCCGCCGCGGTGGTCTAGTGGCTAAGGTACTCGGATGCTGACCCGCAGGTCGCGGAATGGAATCCCGACTGTGGCGGCTGCAATTCCGATGGAGCGGAAATGCTGTAGGCCCATGTGCTCAGCTTTGGGCGCACGTTAAAGAACCCCAGGTGGTCTGAATTTCCGGGGCCCTTCACTACAGCGTCTCTCGTAATCATATGGTGGTTTTGGGACGTTAAACCCCACAAATCAATCAGTAGGGTGAGCTTCACGTTCACAAAGCGTTAAAAAAAGCACCACGTTCCTGTGTTCGTCACGTCGAACAATTCCAAGAACGGCAGCCAAAATAATATAAGCCATGGGCATTAGAAATTCTTAGCAAATATTTCATTCTCGTGTCAGCTTCTTTGCTTAATTCCCAGCATTGGTAATGATGTCAGCATTAGCGTGTGGTCACGTCACCCTCAAAAAGCATCTCCTATGTATCTTACCGAGTACCTTTTTTTTTTCTTGAAAAATGATAAGGAGTACAGCTCCAGGCCAAAAGGGGAGATGAGTTGATGGACTGAGCTTAGCAATAAAAAGCGCATGGTGAGTGGGGATCGCTTTGGTGTGATCAAACGCTTCTAACTACGGTATTGAAGGCACTTCCACAACTGCAACATCACAACTAAATTTACATTTCATGGTGGCTCAAGGCCCCTTTAGAAATTCTAGAGTTTACCTTTTTAAGGCAGACTGTTTGTGTATGTGCCAAGTTCAGTGAACAAAATCCAGCTAAACCTTCGTTCATCATTTATTCTTGTGTTTCAACAAACACGAAGGAAACACAACTAGGGTAATCGTCCAAAAGATGTCGAATACTCACAGGAGCATCTGTGGATGCAATCGAAGCATGTGTAAAACTTGTTTGCACTCGTTGCGCAATAGCCCAAAGGAAGATGTTGGCAAGTGTCTCGTGTGGCGTTAAAATACCACCGGGGATAACCCTTAGGGCACTTTTGAATGTACGGGCTTTTGCTGCATACTGGTTTGGGTGTTCTTCCGGCTGTGAATTCATCAGAAAAAAAACTCAATTTTAAAAGAAGTGTTCGAAACAAACTGATGAAACTTATTATTGAGGATTACCAGTTATTGTTAAAGAAAAGCATCAATAATCATTGCCATAAGACCATGGATTAGATGGAAAGCGACCTTCATGAATTCAGCCAAGTTCTGTTATACCTTTCATTTCGCTAGAATGCGGCATTACATCAAGTGCACTTAAAACAAGTATATGCGTGAAGGTGTTCATTTTTGTCATTGATACTATAGGCGCATTTCTAGCGCTTTTTGAACAAAAGTTCTGGACGAAATTCCTTCGCATAAACTACAAAAAGTACTCCATTCTCCACAAAAAGACGCATACAGAACATACCATACGCTTCCATATGTCTTTTCTCGCAGAATTCAGTATATTTGTGTAGTTTGTGAAAAAAAGGTAGCCATATTTTCTCAATAGGTGATCGTGTTTTTTTTTTCAAAAGCTGTAAAATAATAGATGGACACGAGAAAGAAAAAGTGGGAGATATCCCGGCAGGATGACTACTACATGACTATTATTTTCACGTAGCAAGTGCTGATTCATTTAGTTCACATCCCCAAGGGGGTTACAGTCTCAGGGCTTTGATAGTTAAAGCACTCGGTATTTGCGCAACTCCTCGGGCACTCTTTTCTGCGAATGTGGCTAGTCTGTGCAAACTAATTTAAGGCGTTGCAGGCTCCAGTTTACATGAACCTTGGTGTACGGGTTTATCACACCATAACTGTTCTTTTGCGACACTGAAGACTGGAGCGAAAGATTAGCGGTTCGACTGTAAAGGAAATTAGCACTGATAGTTCTCTGATTTGTCGCATTGAGAAATATTAATAACTGGCACCTTCAAATTAAGACTATTACTCACGCAGACACTTCGTGAGGCAGTTTTTTTCCGAATGGAATCGGTTCCGGTTCCCGCCATGACCGAGGTAAATGAACATTTTGCAAGTACAGGTGTAAAATATCAAATACCAATTTCGTGCATGAAGTGGGCCGTGACCAGGATCGGGTGGTATGGAACATCTGTAAGGTATTGCGTGTTGAGCTGCAATGTGAACAAAAAACACATTGTTAGAGTGAACGTGAAGTAGACAAAGTTTGGTAAGGTCTTTTTTCCTTCATACAAGACTGGTAAGGTATACTTTCAACACAGGGATCCTTCAAGAGTGTCATTTACATGAATATCTCATAGTCCGCGTCAAGAGGCGAACTTATATGAAGCTGGTGGCGTTCCCCGTTTTTTTTTAAAGAATGTTCTACTATACGCAAGCACCGAGACAACGTCGTGCGGCTGGTTATTGTATCAGGCCTTATTCGTGAGGTCAGCCAAGACTGTGTCAGCGTCCCTTCATAATTATTACTTAGAAAGAAAACGTAATTACTACACACTTACACGTATGCGAATGCCTGATTGCCCGTAATGAAGTGATAAAACTTTGTCCGGCTTGATCTGGAGAATTTTCGACATTTAGCGCTTTTTGTGTGTTCCCTCTTGTTCCTGTCTTTTCATACAAGTTATGTGCTTAACATAAATAGGTGTCATCAATAAGGACATACTTTTTTCTCTTGTACTTTAGAGGTATTGTCATTTACACGTATCACAAGTTTGGTACAATGAATTACGAATTGTGAGCTCAAGTGTCACTTGTGCCGCCATAGTGGCATTTAATGTATAACTTGATTGCTGGTTTTAATGAAATCCAAGACTAAACTTTGTGTGTCTTGCCTACTATTTTTATGTCACGTCGAATAAATGTAAGATAAGCGCTGACCTTGCAATGCTGTGGTAACTTTCACGAAAATACTGTATTCACAAGTTGAGTGCAATATTTATAGCTCACAGTCAGAAAGTACTGACGGCTGGTCTGTTGCTCACACGCTTCTGTAACAGTGTTAAAAACCCATATCAACGTACGAGTGCATAATTAGAAACTTGAGAACAGAGAGTACTACATCCTTAAATATTAGTTTTGTGCACAGCCTACCTATTTCCCCAAAGAACAGCTAATACGTTAAATGAAGAAAACAATTTACCAGATATTACGCACTGAAATAACTGAACAAAAATTTTTCCCATTCGCGGACTAGCTGCATTGCAAGAACAACAAACGCGCAGTGCTTGAGGTTAGGGTGCGCAGTTACGGGCTTTGGCAATTGGTCCGCGCCTTCATGTAAAACATTTCACTGAAAAGCAGGGAAGTAGCCAGAGTTGCTTTTAGGAAGGGGGGGGGAACTTTAAGATTTCGTGGGGGCACCCCTCTAAATACTTATTCTTTGCTCTGTATCCAAGGCGACTAATTATTTTGAGGGAGGGGGATGCCCGGGCTTTGTGTGCCACTTCCTGGCTACGCCAGTGTGGAAAGGTGAAGTTCTAGGCCTCATCGGTAATTTCTGTTTGATATGCATCGCCCCATGGTGAGTCTGAGGCTTGAAATCGTTGGGCGCGCAGTGAGCGGGAATGTAATTAGGGCTCGCAGCAAGGTGTAATCTTAGAAGTGAAACGAGTAAAAACAATAGCTAAAGAGTCATTCTTGGCATGCTAGAACTAGCATGTTGAGAATTGAAATACAATAGCTTACCATGCGCGAAAACAACGCAGAAGAGAAGAACAAACGCTTCGTTAAACATGGCTATATTGTTCTTTACGGGGATGGAAGAGCTGGATACGACGTTGGTGTGCATGTATTCCATGCTGTGCAGACGTTTTCGAGAAAACATCCTATGTATATCAAAACTTCAAAATGGGCAGCCCTTTGGTGTTTACTTTGGTGCATTTTCGCATGGATTCAGCGCTACTAATTGCAGGAGGAACACGCTAAAACAGGACAAGTGCCTTTGTTTTTGGATTCATGCTTACCAAGCGTGCGCACCTGCCTTGCTTTGAAAACTATGGGCACACATGTGTTTCTCAGATGAAAGCCTTAGCGTTGCAGCAACAAGACTCCCAAGAATAGATTCTATTGTGCAATTCTGGTATGTCTTTTATTGTTTCATTGTTCCTGTCTGACGGACATCTGCATGGTTTGCTGCATAATATGATATGAACAACGGCAGTATCGGAAGAATAATGCATTGTCTTAGTGGTTAATGAAAAGGCCTGTTGAACTGCCCCTGGTATACACGAAAAATTTCGGTGCGACGTAATGCACTGGCTGAACTATCTGCACGGCATGCATGACAAGGATTCGGGGATATTTACGTGTAGCGCCATCTCTCGGCGGTGATGACGGCATGCCATTACCGAATAGAAAACGGGCGAAAAAAATGATATCTTTCGAAATATTCTAGTTATCAAAAACGACTCCAGGATATATATAGCACAACCCTACAGGAGCATTTTGGTGAAATTTCAGTATCCTACTACAAAGCGCGTGGGTCCCCAGTGTGGTTAATATTTTTCAATAGGGTCTTACGTATTTCGAATAGGAGGTGTTCAAATTTCTTGGGAAGCCACAAGCTTTTTAGTGCGATCCAAAAATTTCACCAAAATGTTCCAGTAGGTCTGTGGAGTATAGATCCCCGAGTCATTGATAACTACCTTATTTAAAAATATATAATTTTTTTTGTCTATTTCCCATTCAGTTATGGCGGGACACAATTACTGCCGGCGAAAGATGGCGCCACGCACAAATGTCCCGAAATACTGGAAATGCACGGCCGGTTTCATTTCATGTCATAACAAGTCGATGAGCAATACTGAAATTACGAGCAACTCTTCTACTTCCAACGAACGTTTATATAAGACAGTTGCAGCGCGTCACAATGTATTGTCTCCCAAAAAGACTGAGATTAGAAATAACTATGTGTTGCACTAGTGGAGCCAAGCCTGAAGGAAGAGCGAAGCTTGGGGAGCTTCCTTGTTTCTCCTTATTTTCTTTCTGTCCGATACTCCTTTCTTTTATATGCGACGCAGCTCTTTGACTAGCCTGTGTAACGTTGTCCCTCCGTACGAACGCGCCGCACACCGCAGGTGTTGGCACAGTGCCAATTAGGTCACGCCGCTGCAGGGCGTTGACGTCATGCTCCCCTAGCAGTGCACGTTGACTTCCACCTTTTTCTCGCCTGCCGCGTGCTCACCGCGGCGCCCGCATCTGCCACCTCGTCCGTTCGCCCGCAACACCTGCCCCGACCGCCGCTCGCTACACCGCCGACTCGTCGGTTCATGCGCAATAAACATGACGCGCGCCTAACGTACGCGTTGAAACGTGTCTGTACGTGTCACCTATACAAGACCTACGCCAGCCAAACTAATCTCCCAGCGATCACCGCTGCACCCGCGTTAGCGCCGTTCAACATGTGACGGCCCCCGTGCGCAATGAAGCTGCTTCACATCCTATCGGGCTTCCCTTCGGGGAGATAGTTCAAGTTTTTTCCTGTTTGGGGCCTTTACTCAGAGATACGGCCACACAAGCGTTTTCTTTTAAAGTTGATGATACAACTCAAATAAAAACCTACAAAAATAGAAGCCAAGGTTCATTCGTTTTTTATTTGGATGTATCAAGCGAAGAAACAAATCCTCAAAATAACCTTCTTTCATTCATTGCTAGCAGTTAAGGAATTGATTGGTGAAAATAAAATGGCCGGCTGAATTTTGCAGGCCTTGAATGTTTAATGATTGATAACTTGCGAAAATTGAGTGTCGCTGAAGTCGGGGTGTCACCAACGTTTTGACAAGTGGAATAGGCTTCTTTAAAACTACAACACTCCACTCACGAAAACGTACGCTCCTGGCACACCCCGAGTTGATGAACCCTTCATCTCAGTGTCATGCATCCACCTGTATACTAACAGCTAACTATTCGAATGCACCTTTTATCGCTGGCTGTGCAGAGTTCAGAAGCGTTTCAGCCTGCCGACTAGCACTCGCGAAATGGCAGGAAGGGTGCACTCTAAAACAATGATTCTAGGTTTTCCTGCACTTCGGAAACTGCCCTTGAGCCGCTTATGAAAAAATGGCCCCTTTTCGTATCACGCGATGTAGAACGCAAAGCAAACAATGAGTCGAGTGCCACCACGTGAAAAAGTTATGCACACTGGAGGCTCCACGCGTCCTACTTTTGAATGTCTACAAATCGCTGGTTTCTATGTAGCGTGAAAATAAATAGAACTCCTTAACGCCATAGCATTGAAACTATTATTTTGTGGTAACCATTCTTACATCATCGCGTGCACTGCACAATTCCCAGAGTGTTTATTCGCTTTGAATAGTTCACCACTTTGGTGACACTATAGTCCTCACAGATACTGCAATAGTATATTTATTATCTGTTGATCACATGCTGCAGGCACTAGTGAGGGCGGAATCAGATGCGGCTTAGGTAAAACAAAACAGACATTGGCATGTGTGCAGGGGGGGGGGGGGTGTCAGAAGCTCGCAGGCCCATATTCCATGTTGTATTCCTATGGGAGCGTTGACTGGAAAATTTTGACCCTCCCGCCCTTTACATACCATACAAAAGTTCAGAAATAAAGCAATGGGCAAAACACTTAGTATCTTGATTGTGAAATAGTGTTAATATACGACAGATGTTCACCCGTCAAGTTATTAAGTTCAGTGATTGTACGCGAGAAAATGAATACTATAACGGTTGATTAGTTATAACGGTTAGTTAGTCGTTGTGATATAAGGCTTTTGTTCGTTGTTCTTCGAGTGGGTACAAAAGACAGAAAAGGGTGAAGGAATAATCGATTGCTTTTCACCAAGAACCTGAATTTCAGCCTGAGCATTCTCCACCGTAGTTAGAAGGTTGTAATGTCATTAGCTAGCAGTGCTGTGGAATGGGACCCAGCATTCCAATAAATTTCAAGTCCGGGGAATTTCAACTTGCCGTAATTCCATTCTTTTCAGTTTATCTGGATGAAAAAAATTAGCCCATTGCCACTCTAGGAATGCCCAGGCAGGTCAATTCTATTGCCACAATTCTTAAACGTAGAAAGGTATAGCTTGATAGCTTTATCGAGTTAAGAAGGTCTGGAGTGTGACATCACTTGCGAAAATCTGCCGGCAACGCACTTCCTCACCAGAGGAGGATAGGCCACCTTTGTGCAGTACTTGGCCACAGCACCTAGTACCGAAAACTTGTACTAGTCGGCGATTTCAATCTACACGTTATGAAGCTTAGGACCTAGCTTGTCATCGACTCTTCGCCTCACTTTATGTCACTTTATCTCAGCTAATAGCACTCAATTCACGTTATATGGCGCAACGTTCGGGAACACATGGTTACTCACCCTTGCCCTACCCACAGCTTTGTCCTGTCCTCATGATTCATTTCGTCGAGATGCGTGCATTTTTTTCTTATGTTCACGCACTATGCTGCATGTCGTCACAAGCGATATTCAATTTACATAAGCTTGTACACATGCACAGTTGGCTGGGTGGTTTGGGGCGTTCACAAATGGTGCGGAAAACGTCGGTTATACCCCATGGAAAGGACAGTTTACTACTGGGTATAGGTGTGCACCTGCGTGTAATCACTAATTTGTGTCATGCAAGACGAAGTTGATCGTTATATGCACCAATAGAAAGATCACTGCGGTTATATTGAGGGGATACAACTTTTTTTCCAATCACACTCCCGTTCAATGTGTTCGACTATCTGTGGACGTACATTATTTCAATGCAAGTGTCCTGGATTAATCTTCCATGAGAATGCGGCAGCTCTCCTTGGCTTTCAGATCTAGAACGACAAAGCAAAGTGGTTGTTCGAATGTGTCGATGAGAAGGAAGAGGAAAATTGGCTTTAAAGCAGATGCCTCATGAAAGTTCTTTGCTGCACTTGGTCAAAAATTATGCTGAGTAGTAATCTGTCACGTATTTCAAGTGGGCCCTTAAAGACAGAAATACAGTTCAACGATATCTATTTCACAGCGTTTCAAACAAATATCCGCAGCAAAATGAAGCTTGACTGTTAATCTTCGATTAGATATGGCTACTTAAAGTTGTAGAGCAGATAAAGTGACTTTGCGTCAGTTTTAGTCAGCTGCATTAAAAAAAATGCATCTTCAAATGTTTATGCTCCTGGTGAACTGTTCCCCCAAAATTACTTTTGAAAGAACTCTATTCATCGTAGAGAAACTGCATGGAGGTGCATTGAAAGTAAAACTTACTTATGAACTGGCAGCTTTACTGCAGCTTGGATATCAAGCTAGAGGGAAAATTCTGTTCGTTATGCTACGTTCTTATGTATTCAAAATCATAAAACGTGCTTCTGAATTATAAGAACAATATGCATATTATCACTTTTTTTGCCCTTGTGGTGCTATTTAGACTCTAAATACCATGGCTACTTTGACTACATTTAGCTTGAGTTGCAGCTCCTCTTCAAACCTTGCCAACGGCAAACCTGGCTGCAAGTGCGGCATAAGCTGTATTACATCGCAATAAATTGATACCCGCAACCTTCGGAATTAACCAAATTTTTTGTTACTTCATTATTTCACACCTTGCGTGCTTATATCGTAGGATCGTACGTCTAATGAAAGTATAATAGCGAGCTTGAGTACTCTATAAACTGTGAAATAGAGAAATCCTCAGAATAGGTGTCTCAATAAATTCTTACTTAAGAAGGTGCTTTTGAAGTTTACGCGAAGCGTCGAAATATTCAACGAAGCTTGGTGAAATGCTAATAAATATGGAACATTAAAACTTACTTGTGCAAGTCTTCATGCACTTTTCACAGGATCGAAACTTGTTAGATCCGTTTGGACACGTTCCAGATGAATACCGCATACAGGTAGCAGTAGCAGAATCAAAGTGCCACGATTCCCCAGAAACATTGCATCTTCCCGGTGTTGGCTTTGGGCTGCAGATAGGCTGTAGCGGCTTCTCGGCTGCAGGTTTTATTTAAGGGTTCAGAATATTAAAATGGGGATCTTACAGTCAAGTCGACATATACGAATTAATGGTGCAGTTACTGAATAATACGTTATTGTCAAACAATTATTGCATAAAATTGCGTAATTTATGAGCGTATTGTAATACTGATCTGTCCTAATTATCATTATGGAGCAGTAGCCGACATCATTATTCATCACTTAGCCAACATTAGCCGACAGCAGTCTTCAAATAAAGAACGTTATCAAGCACTGTTCCTGCCATCTGCTCATAGTCTGTGAGGAAATCAGTTAGGAAAGCTGCTGGTTTCATGAGAGCGAATGCGGCAGTGCAAGATATTGTCACGGTTGTCGTGACGTGGACGAAGGAAACAGACTGAATTTACGAGCGAGATTAAACTATGACGCCGAACTTGTGGCTCGTAACTGCAGGTCAGATTACAGCGATGCCCAATGACACTGATAGCGGCGAGCAAACGGAGCGTCGGCCGTCGATCAACTGACAAGCGGCGCAGCGCGTCGGGATTTGTAATTTGCCATGAAATGTAATAGCGTTATCGCTAGCGGTGACATAAGTTCTAGAGTAATCTGTAATGTACACGAAGAGGGCGTAATCTTAAGAAAAAGATCTGCTACAGCCTTGAAGCTTTTCGAACATCGTAGGCGCGGTTTGCACTAAATGTAATGTAATGGGGTGATAACAAAACTTGAGGAAAGGAACGTGGCAGTAATTATGATTTTTTCATTGATTTGGACTACACCTATTTTTGATGCACCTTCATTATTGCGTTACTCTGCAGGTGGACTGAGGGGAGTTACACAGTTGGTAGCCTCAGATGCTAGTGCATTATTATTTGATGTAACCGATGTTTCGAGAGAGAGAGGGGGGGGGCTGGTTTGTCGAAAGCGATCAGCAGTATAGCATAGAGGAAAATATACTGGCAAAGTAGGTAATAAAAACAAAATTTTGTTAGAGTATTGAAAAGTATCAGTAGCGTAACTCAGTTATGCTAAGGTGTGCGTAGTGAGAGGTATGCTTCATGCTATTATTTAGCTTGGTTCTGTGTAGGATCACGCTTCTCGATGCGAGCGGCTTGCTCATCCTTCGTCTCCTTGGCTCATTGCGTTATTCCGGTTTTGTTCTGACGATGAAGCATGTGTTATTTCTGTCTATCTGACTCACTTCCCATATCTGCCACCAATTGGAAGTTCACCGGGAGCGAGGAAAAAAAAAAAGAATATGAGAGCGCCCTAATTATTTCGTTCGAATGTGAGACCATGCGTGAAAACAATAAACACTTGTGAGCGTCAGTTTTAGAAAAAAAAAGCTCTAAATAGTCACCCTGATCACGCTTTGTGGGTCTGGTTACGAAGGGTTTTAGATACAAAGATAGGCCCATTCGCAAGGTCGTGGTTAAGCAAGCAAAGAAAGTACGTTCTGATCTACTTTTGATATGTAACAACGACAATGTAGTAATCAGCTTCTGTCGTTTAAAATGGACAGTCAGTTTGTGGTAATTGGTGAAAGATGAACTATACTACCTTGCTGTATTTAATAATATACTTGTTAACTTGTTACAGAAGGTTTACTTCTGTATACGAAGGGGGTACTGCACTGATGTATACTTATTTGGGTCTAATGAAGGAATGGCAGTGCAGCTTATACCACTAACAATATTGAACGCTATTGTAGGTCAGTCACAAGCTTAAGCGACGTATCTATAAAACACACGAAATAGAGTCACTGAAAAAAATTTTGGGTGAGCACGGGACCGGCATTCAAAACACCGACCTCTTGCTTCAGCGTGATCCATTATACTATTCGGCCATTAACGCGTACATCCTCCAGCATACCAACTGTGAGCTATTGACATACACCAGTTACGGCTAGTGGTTCGTAAATATTCGAAGTGCTTCATCTTGGCAGAGGCTTGTTCACTATCATACGTGAGGTTGCATAAAGAGCCAAAGGACGCTCTTGCATTAAAGGGCATCATCACATCTGTCTTTCTTTCGGTGAAAAAGTATTAAAATCGTTGTTGGTATGCGCATATTTTGGTCCGCACTTTGACCCAGGTGGCGTGGTCTTCCACGCTCGGGCACTTATCTTTCGAGGGGCTTCAATCGTTGGGTATTTAGTTGGTTCATGTTGTGCTTTTATAACAAAAAGATAAAATATAGAATAACTGCCAGCTGGACATGCTGGTGTAAGTTCTTTTTAAAACAAGCGCCAAAAGTACAATCACTCGTCCTGTGTCCTTTTTGAAAGTTTGTATTTTTTAGGCACTTGTTTCATGATAAAAAATAGAATCACACAAACAAAATAGGACACAAGGGCTAGTTTCGTTGCAAAGCTCATCACATAGCTCGAAACCACGCTATAGACCACACTAAGGCTACTTTTCTCGCTTCTGCAGCCGTACTTGCGATATTATTCAGTCTCCAGCCTTTTTTTGTACAACATTCTAGTTCTTGCTGTCAAACTTATTGTTTCTTCGTTCCAAAAAAAAAAAAACTATGCCTCATTTTCTTTCGTATCCGTTCTATGTGTGGCGCCGAGGCGTGACGGCTGCTGTCAAACAGAAAATATGTCATCATCATCACCACGCCCTCCGCTTACTCTACGCCGTCCGATGTTGCAATGGTAATCGGTCCACACACGTGACAACACGATGACAAACGTTTCAAGTACTCAATACTTTGGCTTCCAACTTGACACTAAAATAGCGCAAGACGGCTCACTGGCAAGGTCGTTTACACTTGCGGCTGCAATTGGTGTTTCAACAGAGGCAGTTTATCATCCAATGTGCACAGAAATACCGCGCTGTTGTGGATGACACGCAGCTTTTGACAACGCAGCTTGTGAAGTCTGGGGAGTCTGGCGGCGTCTGCAAAAACGAGATTGTGTAGGGACCACAAGCATTATGTGAAGCCAAATTCCCTTTATACAGCAGGTGCGATGGAAAGTGATGACAGTGCAGGGAGAGAACAAAGCGAAGGGAATATATAGCGAGTGGTGGAGAAGGAAGTTGGAGCCTGGAGTGGGAGAGAGTATGGTCTGGTAAAACGAGGAGTGCGGAGCCAACGAGCCAGAGAGTAGAAAGGAAGTGGGTATATGCTAAACCTGTACACCGCGCGGAGAGGAAGAGACTGGAGAAGAGAAGAGGAGGAGGATATATGAATAATGACAGTAAAATTTCTTAGCGAGGGGGGATTCGAAGCCAAGTATCAAAGTCTAAAGGCGCGCATTGTATCTTTCTCGGCGATCTAGGCGCGGAACCATAAAAAAGAAGCATTTATGAGTGCCACGTGATCGTGGTGCTCATAAACAAAACAGAGTGCCAGAAAAATAAAAATAAATTTAGAAGTATGGAAAAGGCAGGCATAAGTAGAATAAAAGGGAGAGGTAGATAGGAGATCAAACAAAGATAAACAAATAGAAGGAAATATATAGCGAAATATTGAGACAAACATTTTCTGGGCATAGCTTCTCCTCCCTATGCTAGTGTGGTTAAATGTTGGCATAAGCCACTATCTCTAGGCTAGCCTTGGCTGGTAGATTAAGAAAGGCGTCCCTTGATTTAATTTTGTGCGCTGTATCAGTTTTCCAAATGTAACACAAGCTGTCCAGTCTGATGCACTGCTTGATGATAGACAATAATGGCGGTTGCATGAATTCCGGCCCAGGTATGCAGCCGAATATTCAGTTTTTACGCGTGACCATAAGAGCTGTCATGATGGTGGCGACGAGAAAGGATCGATTCATGCTCCGCATTGTTCCGCTCTACACAGCAGTACACGACACTGTACACATCTGAACGAAATTCTGCATATCACGTCACAAAGTGGAGGCAAAATTGACTCTAAATTCACACTCACATAAGTCACTCTACAACCTAAATTGCGTACGCAGATCGACAAACTGATAATGTACAAGTTCTTTCTGTATAGTAACCCGCCGCAGTGGACTAGTGGCTAAGGTACTCAGCCTCTGACCCGCAGGTCCCGGTATGGAATCCCACCCGCAGCTGCCGCATTTTCGTTGAAAGCGAGAATGATTGAGGCCCGTTTGCTTGAATGTAAGTGCACGGTAAAGAACCTCACGTGCTCGAAATTTTTGAGGAGCCTTTCACCAAGGCGTCTCTCATATTTAGGTCGTGGTTTTACGACGTTAAACCGAAACAATTATCATATTTCTGTAGAATATTTTTAGATACCACTGATATACCCAGCGATGATTCTAAGCAAACGATACTTGTTATATCTTGAGATAGGTCAACAGGAAGAATATAACGAGGACATGAACGCATTTATTTTAGAAACTCCCCGAAAAAAATGTCAAAACCTAAAAACATATAGCTTAAAATACTTACGTAGGCAGGCCTGCTGGCACTTTTGTTCCGAAGTAAACTTGTTTTCATTACCACCACAGCCACCGTAAATGAACATTTTGCATTTTTTCTTCCCAGTATCAAAATACCAAGTGGGCTGGAATGATCGGCATGGACCGGCGGCCGGGCGCTTTTCACAAGGGAGTGAATTTTTCATCGTCTTCGCTAAAAAATAAAGTCAAGATCACAACATCTTATAGACTATGGTGCAGCAATGTTCTATGGTTGACTTGTGAACTTGTTTGGTTGAGGTTGTGCATTTGTTCTACCATGCTTCCAAAAAAGCAAATAAGCTGCATTGCTACTCAGGTGAACGTACTCGTCAACAATATTGGCAAAAAATGTATTATGCTAAAAAGTGATGCAAGAGTGAACGATGGTCCCGGAACCAGATTCGCTTGTCACTACTTCCAGCCGAAATTCGTATTCCTAGCGGGTATATGCTGTCATAAATGCCCTGTAATGCTGTACATGAATTTTACGAAAAACTAGTTATCACTCGCGAAAATTGTGTCTGGAAAGGAAGTTTGCGACGCGGTTGTAGACGTACGAAATTTGGATCGGGCTAAGTGTAGCTGAGAAAATGCTGTGGTGGTCGGGCTCCCCGTCGCTTTTTACTGGGTACTTCTCCTTTAAGCGTGCAAACTGTGGGGCACTCAGAAGTATACGCTTGACGGATCTACGCACACCTAATGATGCACCTCGTGTTATCATAAAGGAAGAAAGGCAATGTGTCTTTGCAATTATGTAGACGCTGTTAAACACGCAGTCGTTATGAAAACTTCCTTTCGCGATCTTCGAGTAAGATGTGGTTGTGAAGGATTTCGCACCATGCTCGTTCATTTGATCAGTACATTAAGGTGCACTGCAATAGAGAGGGGATAAATCTGTGGAACGTTTTTACAGCTGCTACATGTACTGCAATTACTAGCAGTGCTTGGACTCTAGGGTGAACTGGCAAGTTTTTCTTTTTTTTCCACTATAAGGAAAAGTTTGTAAAAAGTTAACAACTACAGCACTCACTAACGCATTGTGAACTCCACTACGATCCGCTAACGTTCTCCTATGATTTAAATACGTGAGAGGTAGTACACTTTGTCACAACCACTCAGTTCATGACTCGTCGAAGTAGGTGAGGGCGCGGGTTTGGTTCCCGACCACAGCTGCCGCCTTTTGATACACCGTGTACTTAGGTTAAGATGCACCTTAAAGAACCATAATAGTAGAAAATAACTTGCAGTTGTACACTGCAGCGTGCCTCATTCATTATTACATCGCGTTTGTGACGCGTTATTCACTAGGAATCTTTATTATTACTACGTAGCATTTCGGTGTTAATAAGGGCTACTACTTGCGTATGTGACTAGTTAGTAAATCCTGCTACCTTGCAGGCGTCAATATGGGATGCTGTGGGGAAGGTAATCTTACGGAAAATTTAGGCAAACTATAGTTTTACTTTGTGATCATTACAATGCAACACTACCATTACGATTATTTTTTTCTATGTATTGCATTTTGCCACTGTGTTATATTTATGTATTTAGCTTTGTATACCAATTGTTTTTATTACCTTTTTGTTGCTCTTTAGATTCTTACATCTTACTCCCTTTTAGACTTCTTGCTATCTATTATTAATCGAGGATTCCACTACAGTGTTCAGTGACGGGATCCGCATCTGTATATTTTTCTGTAACATTTTATTGCGTAAGAAAAATGAATGACTGACTGGCTGAGTGACGGACTTAACCTGCGTGAAGTAGTAACCTTTTGTAAATCGCCATGGCAGAAGTATATGAAAGCAGTACGATATTGTCACGGGGTCGTGACGTGGCCGAAGACAGGAGACTTCGTGTTGGGATTTAACTGTTTATTTGGGCGAACCTGTGCCCGGTAAACGGAAAGTTCATTTACAGCAGCAGTCTCGCACAGATAGCAGTCTCGGACTGATAGCGGCGAACGAAGCGTCGGCCTTCGATCAACAACTGACAAGCGGCGAAACGCGTCGGCATTTATACTCTTGCCGTCGAATGTTCTAGCGTTATCGCTGGCGGTGGCGTAGGTTCCAGAACAATCTGTACCGTTCGCACAGTGGGCCTGATCTTATCGAATTGATCTACTACAGTCCGGAACCTTCTCGAAAACTGCAGGCGCGGTTTGCGCCGAGAATCGTGTGGTGTTTCGGGACCATAACAAAAACTTGGGAAATGGAACGTGGTGATATCTTAGTGCAAAATATTGACTATTTCTAAGGTACAAGTCTATGGCTGCTAACCAGTACAGCGTGTGGTACTACGAAGGTATTTGTGGCGGGTGTACTTGTGGCGTCTGCCACAGATACGCTCAAAATCGACGTTAGAGTATATGGCGCATAAATGTCCTCGTATACTGCTCATGTGCGTGCGTGTTCCCACTTGTGTTGGGTCTTTGGCTGTATGTATTCGTTACTATCTGAACACGTTTGACTTCGGCGTGTGTTCAACAGAGCAGTCGCATGAATTAGCGATCATTAATTACCATAACAAAAAGACGCTGTATCACTCTTTTTTATTTTAGTGCCTCGTTCGAGAACCCCCCCTATACAGGTATTCGAGCGTTCCATTATTCGAGTGCTCCAATCATACAAGTATTTTATAACAAGTGCGGCCCCATGGCAAGGAGCCCTAGTGCTTGCAGCATTTCAGCAATAGCTAAGGCAACCTAATCACCTACATGCAGAAGCGATGTCTAGTGAACCTTTAATCGGAAAATCTTCTCTTCGCGGAGGGTTATGCGTTCAAGGTGTCGTATCAATATCGCCACAGAGTAGGCTTGAAATTTTGCATAAATACACATCTCTTTCCATACCGCTCATTGATCTATCCTGGATCCCGCGAAGCTCTTTTCCTATATACATGCACTTGTGAGCTTAAAATTTTTATTAGTACATTCTCGCGCTACTATATGGTAACCGGCTAGTCGGCTCTGTTTGCCCATCCAAGACGCGTTCACCCTAAGGTACATTCAGGGACAAGAACGAAATTGTTGCCCAGTAGAATGTTTTTGAAGCACTCTTTTGAGCCATAAGAACAGGTTACGCTCTTGGTTATCTTGCAGACGTATCCTGTAGTGTACTTCTCGTTTACCGAGTAATCATCAAAGTCTTCCTAAAAATATAAATGAATGGTTCTGGTCTAGGTTGTGAACTAAACTCGAAGCTTGAAAAGATGACATAGATTTGGACGTAGTGTGTAGCTTGAGCCGACGTTCCGACAAGTGGGCTTGTTTTCGTCGAGGATACATATTGGAGGAATATGGTATCGGGAAATGGTTTTGCTTTTAATAATGGGTATTTTACTACCAGGATAACTATACACCTTTTCACAGGAATGAAAAAAAAAACATCGCCATGATGGGCTGTGCGCGGGAGTACAAAGGCTAAGGGCGCAGCGTTGACCCTAATAATGCGTCAAACTTGACCCTAATAATGCGTCAAGGCACACTAACGCGGATTCGCGAGTGCCAGTATACATAGCAGGCACCTAAGTCAAGTTGTATGGTCGGCTAATAACTCTTTTTTTTCAAAAAATTTGTTCCATTCTCTATAGACTGGGCTGAAAACATACGGACGACATTGTAGTCATTCCAACATTTCTATCATTTACACCCTGTCACATCTTTGTGTGTGCAGGCTAAAACAGAGAGTGCAGGCGGCAACATAAATACATTTTTTTTGTGTTAAAAATGCAGCAACTCCTTTACCCAGCTTTGTCGTGTTCTTCTGTGCGTATGAAATGATGGGCCCATTTTGCCGTTTTGCAGTCAGTGAGTCATTTTCAATTTCCGCTAGAAATAGATTCACAATTTTAAATAAATATGACAAGACAATACAGTTATCCCCACAAAAAAGTCACAAGAAAAGCCCTAATGCATTAGTTTTTTTTTCTGGCAAAGTAATTGCAAGCAAGCATGATCATTCGCCTCTGCAGCAGATTGACAGTAGAATATAAAAAACAAGGAAAAACAATGCCATATTTTGAATGGCCTGATTAATCTTCATGTTCATGATGTGAGGTGTGCCATAAAAACAATTTTAGAGCTTGAAAAAGTTCGTTACAACAAAAAAATCACCTAGACAATACAGAGCTTTTTAAATTTAGGCTTGCAATTTATACGGCTTTGTAAGCAATACTAACTTGTGAGAATGTGCTGGTGTTTTATGATTTGTTCATAAACTGAAAATGTATGACCACCTAATTTTGAACCAGTAAAGTAATTGATGTGGTGACGCATATATAGAATAACATTTTTTTGCAAGCTTCTCGTTAACGAATAGGAAACGAGAGCGTACAGATAATACATTTTTGTTAGCAGCCCTTGGTAAATCACTACATATTTCGGCAGCGTTGTCTCATTTGGACATAGATAGTTAATTTGCCTAATTTTGATTGATACTCCTTTGCGGTCATACCTAACTCTCAGGTGTATGTGATAGAGGTTTCACTGATGGACAAAATTAGAAAAAATTACAGTAGTTGTCAGCAACTTAATTACAAGTAAAGTTCGTTGGCGGTATTATCACAATAAAGAAGCTCTCGATTGATATTTGTTGAGCATTTTCTTTTCAAAGTGGTAGTGTGTGCTAATAGGACAATTTCAATTTGCTGCATAATTATCAATCTTCCATAGTTGCACGTGATATTGTCAACAATAACGAATACTTGCTGGGAATACAAGCACAAAAGTTCTACTTCCTGCTTTCTTAGTAAATTGATTATTTTAAATGACCCTAAATATGCTTTGTAATATGAACTAGCACAATAAATCTAAGACAAACAACGCATAAATATAGACCATAAATCTCGCGATACGTATCATCAAAGCAGAATTTTTCGCATCTAAAGGAATTTTTCAATTTAGTTCGTTTTTGAGACTTATATTTAAAGTCAATTTTAGGTATGTATTCCGCACTAATCTTGACTAAGAATGAAGATATCCCTCATTCCCTAAATGTGTGTAACTGCCTGTGCTATTGTTCTCTGCTGAGACACACCACGGGAGCGCGCGGCCAAGCGCAATAAGGGTGTACAGTTGTGTATAAATCGTAACATTCTTCCATGTTATTAGGTGAGAGTATGGCTGGTCGTTCGAGCGTGCATCGCCTTCACTTACCTTCACGCTCACCTAGGTGTCGTGTTTTGATGATATCAGCTTGAGAACCGAGAACTTAGAGAGTGAAAGCAATCAAGTGTGCGTGATGTGCAGTTGCGGCAAGAGTCAAACTCACTCCCGATAACTTGAAATGTGCCAGAATAGGCGCCACCATTCAACCTATAGGAGCAGGTGCGGCTAAGCGCTCGCGGGGTGTAGCTCATAACGAGCGTGAGAGTACATGCTAGCACGGAGTCATTTCGAGGGATGGATTAAAGAAGCGAATTTGCTTTGGTTATGGTGGTGGCTTTAACGTTGGCTTTAGTGCTTTCAAAGCTACGTTCGATATCCGCTTTTGAAAGTAATCCAAGTGGCCGACACAGCCTCCAAAACTGAAGGTCTGGTAGCCGTCCGACAAAGACTGGCCATCGTGAGGTCAGTCTCCTGACAACTTACCTTGAACCCAGCAATGACATTCAAGAATTTTTTTTTGTCTTTGTAATTGAGTGGGAGTTTGTATGTGTTTAAGTTAATGCAGTGATTATGGCAGAATTCAGAGTATCTTACCGCTACGTATATGGTCAGCTTGATGAAGTATAAGCAGAACTAGTACATTATGAACGTACACTCACACCATCTTGAGTAGACCATAATATACTTACATCATTGCTGGTATTCAACATCCTGCCTCATAAGAAACAGGCATGCGGCGACAGCCTGCACTTGCAGCGCGTTCGCAATAAAACGAGTGGAGCTGAGTGTTGTTAAGAATGCCTTATACGTCTCAAAGGCTAGCAAACACTCTATAGAAGTAGAAAGGAAAAACGTTTTTGGGAAGCACCTTGTATCGAGAACAAAAGTTAGCAGCAGTGTGCCGTGCACGCTGGAGGATTGGTATACGGTGCTCGACAGCTGACCCTAAGGTCGTGGGTACGATCCCAGCAGCGGCGGTCGCACTTCGATAGAGGCGAAATGGCGAAGGCCCGTGTTCTGTGCCATGTGATCGCACGTTAAGGAACACCAGATGGTCGAAATTTCCGGAGCCCTTCAATACGGCGTCTCTCAATATCATGTCCAGGTTTTGACACTAATACCCGTAGCATAATTAGTAAAATTTAGCAGCAAAGTCAAATTTAAAGTAGAAAACGTTTCATGTGACCACCCACCTGTAGCGCATAACACGCTGGCGATGAGCACACAGCTTAGAAGCATCACTCAGTTATCGCAAATCGCTTCTGCGGAATCCTGCAATGTGGCGAAATGGTTAAGAAAGGGCGATGCGTTGTTCTCGGAATGGCGCTTTACTCTAGGTTGAGTCCCCGCACCAGAACAAATGTTTTGGAAACTGAGAAGCTTTCTTTCTGAAACATCCACTTGGACTTCTTGGTGCCTTATATACACAAACAGATCGTTCTCAGTTCTCCCTGAGAACTGAGAACTGAGAGTGATGAGAACATCACTCTTATCTTGAGGATCCACAGCTTTCTGTGCGCTACCGACTTTCAAAGCCACATGTGCACGATTACGCATGCAGAAGGCGCATAATGAGAGTAAATGGCAAATGTTATTCATCACTCTTATTTTAATTGTCTTCATTCACATAGTTCCAGCATGTCAAGTGGTCTTGCAGAATAACCAGCTGTACGCGAAGTTAATATATCTATTATAGAACAATGCAGTGTCAATACGTCGATTTCGTATGAGTTAAGAGATGATTGAGCAGTGTTTGTATCTCATGGTGTGGAAGCCACGTGAAAAGATCTGCTATGTGATCAGGGACTTCTGTTGTAGGAAAGTGGTTAATAAAACTAGACTTTACAGTAACCGTTTTCGGCTTTCTCGACACACGTTCATTCGTAATTATTTTTAAGTCTTGAGTACCACTTCGAATAAATGTGACTTCATATCATGTCTCCATGCTAAACTCTGATAATGTGTCAAAATTTAAAAAATATTGGTGAGGATCCTTTTTTCTTAAAAATAGACTAAAGCCTCATGATGTTTGCTTGGGAACTCCACACAGCCACTGAGGCATAATTCCCACCCCTTCCCCCCCAAAAAAAAATAATGCAATTTTACGTTATAAAGACTAGGATATCTCGAAATATTTCTCTCTAAATTGAACTTAATCAGGAAGCAAGAAACCTTGAGTGACTGGTGTATTTTGCTAAACGCATAAATACATCCACTCTGGCCAGCTTTATTGAACACAACTGTTATAAGTGGAGGCATTTCTTTGTAATTGCTGGATGCCACGTAACCATCAAGTGCACGGCAACTCAAACCGTTGGCGTAGTACCTGACGCGGCTCAAAGGGTTGAAGCTTTCTTCCCCCAAAGTATTTACATTTTTCATGCTGCCTTCCTTGAATACGATTCTGGCTGTGCTCCTGGATACCTCTTCTTTTTACCTTCTGCTTTGGCTAGCACAAGTTAAGCTACTCTGAACTGAAAATGAAATGAATAAAATGAGAATATAACAGTGCCAGGATGTTCACTTAACCATTCTCCCGAGAATAGTTGAACATATTCAGGAAAATGAATGCTTGATTTCCAGTGAGCTAAGCGTAGCTGCCAGCCTCTCACATGTGTTTTGTAGGCAACTGTCACACTACATTCAATGGGGCTGCCACTGAGTATTTTTTTCAGCTAAGACTAAGTAAGTTCATGCATCTAATTGGTATTTAAAGGATTGCTCATTAAGCACAGAGCCACTGTTTTGTAGTATTAATGAAATAAACAAAGTCAAAACGCAATTTTCTGATCAAGACGCACAGTTTTGCAGACTTAAACGTAATATTTATATTTTACAGTGGACACCATCATCTAAGAAAAAAATTTCTGGAAGCGGAAAGTGTAAAATCTGACTTCGTTCTAAATGAACCCTGTTTAAGGACAATGCGCCAGAAGAAGTTGGAGCCACACGTCTGCCGTTTATTTCAGCGAACGCCCCATACACCGTGCCTCATTTTTGTCTTCTAGCGCGTGCTATGCTTTAGGAGAGCTCGGTATTTTTTGATGAGCAGTGCAATCAGTGGACTGTTAAACAGAAAAAATCTGATGCTGATAGAAGTGTTAATTTTGCTTTAGCTTTTTCTTGACACAAAAGCATATAAATACTCATAGAATAGAAAAGCCAGTGTCTGTCTCAGCAAGACTGTTCGAAGATCCCATAAGCTGCCTTTAGTAGATATATGAAGTGACGAAATACGCTTTTTGCCACCACTAATAAGCGAGAATGGTGCAGCGTCGTTGAAGGGATAGGAAAAAGGGAGTAAATGAAAGAAGAGGTAGCAGAAAATGAAAGAAGTAGGAAAAAATGAAAGAAAATGGGAGAGGCCACTTTTTCGACTAATGGGTATCCACAACACATAGCGCCGGGTTAGTGTACCTTCTCTCATCATTGGAAAAACCAAAGGGTGCCCAGTGGTTCTCGCTTAGAACTCCTGCCACGAACGCGAACAATTTAACTACAAAACATGGTACTGGGCAGATTGTTGAGCAGCTATTGAGGAAAGATGGAGGGCAAAACAGCTACGAAGTCGAACGCCTGCCCTTTGTGTCTTTGTTTAGTGAGTGTCGGTTCAGCGTTCAATCTTTCCGAATATATCTAACCGCTGGCGAAGCTCTGTAGTTACCGTAGGCGCTGACGTTAAGTCACGTAGGCGCCTTGAAATAGCGATGTGTTGGAAAGAGAACTTCTGTCACGTGGATGCGTGAGATGTCGTGATGCTATGACACAATCGGAAATATAGCTAACGCATTGCTACGCGTGAGCGTCAGCTTCTCATGCTGAAGGCGCAGTCATCATATTTCCATTCCTTTCATAATGTCTGTGTTCGGTTTTCTATACTTAAATTAGTCGTATTGATAGCGTCTGCTATCTTTCACCTTAGGAGATGCAGTGGTCCTCAGCTTCTACCCAAAAGCCGCGTGTGGAATTCAGGCCGCGTGGTTATATTTGGATGAAGCCTCGATGCTAGAGGCTGTGCGATGGCAGTTCATTTGAAAGACCAGTTGTTCGAAGTTTTGGAGGTAATTCACTTTAGCGTGTCTCACAATCGTGATATCGTGATTTCGATACGTCAAATCCCAGACATTGTTCCTAATATTAGCTTCTCCTATTCTTTAGTTGGTAACATTATCTGTTTAGTTGACATTTTATCGTGATTTCCTACTGCTCAGATGTAAGGATAATTTTATACGCATGCACTAACACAACAAAAAAAAAACGCGTTGCACAAACATTTTTTCTATTTATTTATTTATTTGCCTAATGAAATAACTTTCCAGCACATTTTCAGCATGTTAAAATGCTACTCATGTGACAGTCGTGGCTCCGGAGAAAATACGAGCCCAACACTGAAGCGCAGTACGTGGCTCTGAATTTAGAGACTTCATCGAATGCGACACTGCTTATGCGCTAAGAATTCTTTCCGAGTATAAGCAACAGATTGCTCGCTCTTCTCGTCCACGCCAGAGCAGGAATCAATAAAATGTGTGGGATACCCAATGCCTCATGTATTCCCGAAAGTGGTTGTACTTGTTGAAATTCGAAGAAAACAAGCTTTATTGTGGGGCATGTTGCCGAATTCATGACAAGAGTCAAAATGGGAAGGAAAAAAAGTGCATTGAAAGTGCAAAGGAAACATTGCGATAACAATAAAAATGTCGCGAAATGACAATAACCTAAAAAGTCAAGGAGAAATGCGCAGTGGCGTATTTGAAGAGAATTTTGCGTGAACGTGACGTTTGGTTGATGGGTACACAATACTTTCTAGCGCCATGGTACTGGTTAACAGGGCGAGGGAAAGACACCTATTGTTATTGTGTTTTAGTCCTTACCGCTATCTCCAAGTATGTCCGTACTTGTTCGCATGAGAAATTAGCCCAGTTAACCAGGTGTTATGTAATTTAAATACAAAATAGGATTTCTTTGTCGGCCACCATATAGGACAATTATTGTAGTTGGTAACCAAAATTAGCAAAATGATCAGCAAAAAAAGTGACCACATGAAGAGGCGCCGTTTAAAAGATGTGACCATGTGACACACACAACCATGTGACACTCATCAAGTGACATGGTTGCATTTGTATTTGCCTAAACTGACTTGAAGGTGAAATACATTTTATTCGTCCTTCAGAGCGAAAGCTGTATATGACCATGCGAAACGAAATTCCGTTAGCCATGAGAAACGATAGTGATCCCCATTGGCAGCGCCGTCTGTTACGTCATTCTCTAGGTCACACTGCAATGCAGCTTTGTTTCCCTTCGCACCAAACCACGTATACAGTGTATTTTCGTGTACTTGTCACGTGGTTGAATAAACACAAACTCAACACTCAAGCGCACATACCATTGGCAGCGCCGTCGCTCATCCTTTTGCTAGCGGGCCGCCCAGCCCGCACGCAGGAGTTTAAGCTTAATACTTTTACATGGAGAAGGCATGGATTGCAGAAACCCCGAATAGCCGAAAAATTTCAAAGAACAATGCCGATAGCTCATCGTGAGAGAATTCATGTAGTCTTGGCCGGTGGAGCAGTCTATATACACAGTTAGAACAGGCCTGGGTGGCGAGGCGCAAGAAGCAGCTGCGAATTAGGAAACTGGTATCTTTCCAAGCCGAACGCAAGAGACAATCGTGAAGTAAGAAAGTGACATTGCAGACAGAGCAGCGTCAACGTGGCAATAGAGGAAACGCGTTTACCTGAGTCAGCGCTCAATTTCGGCGGCAATTTCTTGAGAGGCACTTTGGCTTCGGCTTTGACTACTCTAACCGTCTGTAGCCGCACATTTCAGCTTCTCTGGTTAACAATGTGTAAAGAGTGGTTGTGGTATTGTCTTTTTGGTTGATTGCGTTGATCTTCTATAGGCTCGGTACCACTACTGTGAAGCAGGTTTACCGTTTTAGATGCGAGTCAGCTCTTCGTTTCACGTGTGGAACGCCGTACGTACATCCGTCCGTACGAAAGTGCAGCAACGCGTTCCCCTCGCCACAGGTGTCGGAGCGGTGCCAAGTAGGTAACGCCGCAGCTGCGCGTTCACGCCAGGTTCACCTGGCACGCTTTCCTCGCTGTGTGCGTGGACGTCACTCTCTCCCTCATCCGTCACACGCTCGCCGCAGCGCCTGCCGCTGCCAGCTCTTCCACCTGCTCGCCAAACACTTCCCTCTCTCTTCACCTCTCCACCACCCGCAACGCTCGACTACACGTCGAGTAGAAACAGGCTTTAGGCTCGTTTATCTGCCGATGAAGCTTACACGCGACCCAACCTGCCTCGCGTGTCTTTGTCATTCAAGCAAACATTTACTCAAGTCAACACTAATACAAGTTTCACGTCAACCGTTCTTCTAGCACCCGCGTCAAAGCCCGTTTCAACCGGGTCCACCCTATGGGTCACGCTGCTGCTTCGAATCCCATCAGAGTTCCCTTCAAAGAGATGACCCATAAATTTTAACTGCGAAGCATTTCTTAGCGAACTTCGGCGACTTTGAGCGTATCTCTCTATCTATCTATCTATCTATCTATCTATCTATCTATCTATCTATCTATCTATCTATCTATCTATCTATCTATCTATCTATCTATCTATCTATCTATCTATCTATCTATCTATCTATCTATCTATCTATCTATCTATCTATCTATCTATCTATCTATCTATCTATCTATCTATCTATCTATCTATCTATCTATCTATCTATCTATCTATCTATCTATCTATCTATCTGTCTGTCTGTCTGTCTGTCTGTCTGTCTGTCTGTCTGTCTGTCTGTCTGTCTGTCCTGTCTGTCTGTCTGTCTGTCTGTCTGTCTGTCTGTACACTTGTCTGTTTGTCCACTCTCAATGGCACCGGGTACTTGAAATGGCCGACCCTATCCGCAGCACCCACCAATGCTGCTCAAGGTACAGCCTTCATACTTGTGCAATTGTCAATTAAAAATCAATTTTTGCGCATTTATGTGGCACCATAAGAACACGTATATATTGAGCATGTGCGCCTTTACTATAAAAGGCATACATAAATTATTATAAGGACCGTAGCGCTTATCACGCTGCGCTCGCCATGCAACGCTTGCACGAAAAGGCGAGTGTTTCCAGCGCTTTGCTAAGATGACACGGTGGTGGCGGCTACCCGTCACCTTGCGTTCTACCCCTTATCCCCTCTGAGACAGGCGCGCACACCCGTCTCAGAGCCACGCACTTTGTTGTCCAAGAAAACTGCAGGTGGTGCTCATGTCTCACGTGTGACGTGACTTGATGCGCTTGTTCACCTCCGCTGCACGCTCGAGGCACTCTAATGCAGCGGCTCCAGAATACCATTCACCGATTTTCTTGCGCAGAACATCAAATAAATGTTTTGTTCACTCTCTCCACACGCAAGACTAACGTTTTATGACGACATTTGCAGATTCACATGCAGATACGTGGTGAATTTTTATTTTAACTCTCTCTCTCTTTCTTTCAACCTCCAATTACCAAACCCTAAAGTAGGGTAGCATACTGGATACTAGCATGTGGTTAACCTCCCTGCCTTCCATTTTTCTCGTTTCTCTTTCTTCTTGTCTCTCAAGGTTACACCTATAATTTTTATTTTGATGGCCTCGCTGCGTCCTATTCAATTCAAGCTGAATACTCTTCCTCTTTGTAAGCCTCGAGGTTTAGACTCCTTAGGTAAGTAGCGGCAAGATGCAAGAGTTATATACCTTCCCCTTGAGAGTTAGTGGCAGGTTATCATTCATGAGTTGAGAATGCTTGCGAAATGTATTTCACCTCACTTTTTTTTGTCTAGTTATTTTCCTCTCATGGTACGGCTCCACGGTTACTACCTCTCCTAAGTTGACATAATTATTTGCAACTTCCAGCGCATCCACATATCGCAAAGTGCTGTTTTCTACTGTGGTTGTTGCTTATTACTTTAGTTTCATGCCTGTTAATTTTAAGACAAACTCTTCTGCTTTTCGTGTCCAGTTCAGTAATCATGAGCTGTAATTCGTACCCTGAGTTACTCATCAAGACAATGTAGCCGGCGAATGAAAGGTTACTAAGATACTCTTCATTAAATTTTAACCCTAACTGTTCTCAATCTAGGTCCCTGAAAGCCTTATGTACACACGCGATGAATAGCATTGGAAAATAATTGCCCCCTGTGTTACACCCTTCTTTATTAGGATTCTGTCGCTTTCTTTATGTAGACTTATGGTGGCTGTAAATCAAGTCTTGATTTATTCAAGTAGGTTTATGTACAGTTCGTCGAAGCCTTGATTTTATAGTGCCTGCATTATGGCTGATGTCTCGACTACTGGGACGGACGCCTACTTGTAATATATACAAGCTATGTATAGAGGTTTTTGTACTTCTCGCATTTCTCTATTACCTGATTGAGAATATGACTATGGTCGATAGTTGAGTAGCCTGTACGAAATACCGGTGCTTTCTTTTGTTTATTGAACTCGAATGCCGCTTTATTTTTATTAGCTATTATTTCTAAATAGTTTGTAGAGAGCGGGCAGTAAGCTGATCGACTGGTCTGTAATTTTTCAAGTCCTTGACGCCTGCTTTTATATGAATTAAAATGATGTTGGTGCCCTTCAAAGATTTTAGTGCCCTTCCCGTCAAGAGACACTTCGTATATAAGGTGAACAATTTTTCTAACACGATTTTTTCGCCATCTTTCAGCAGGTCTGTTGCTACCTTATCCGCACCAGTGGCTTTGCCTCCTTGCATTCTTTCTAGGGCATTTCGTACAACCCTGTCATTATTGGCATGATTTTGAATTCATCTGGGCTAATATTGCATCTCACGATATCATCCTGGTTGTTTCGGATTCTGTACAGCTCGTTGTAGAACTCCTCAGCCACCTTGACGATCGTATTCAAACTGGTTATAACATTGTCCTCCATGTCCCTGAATGCATACACCCATGATTTTATTTAAGTCTAAATAAACATGATTGCTATATTGGTTTTTTATTTCTTTGTCGATTCGCTGATATTGCTTTTGTTGTAAAGCCATATCTTACACCCGACACGATTTGCCGTCTGGCCCCCACCAGGTCGTCTTGCTGCAACTCGGCCCTTAACCTAGAAGAATTGCTGGGCCATTGCTTTCAGGCATACGCAATGACGCTTCATTTTTGGTTTGCTGAGACACACTGCTACAGAAATAAAATATAAAAGTCGTCAAAAATAAACTTGGTTTGTGGCAGTATCATTAAGGTCAGTAAGAAGCAAACATAATCGATTACATTAGCAACATTAAGTAGTTTACTAATGTTTATTCATTAAGATGACATGGCTTTCATTGGAATACTTCAAGGGAAACATTAGTTGTGAAGGTATTGTAAACAATATTGTGTATATAGTTGTATCGGAAACAGCCATAATCTAAGTTGCATTTGGCATTACGCGCTCAATAGAAGATTTGAGTGATTCACACCAACACGATGTTTATTCGGGGAGATGGTTCGTGATAGTAGAATTTTCTGTAGCAGTCTGTTGCTGGTGTTCTGGCGTTGAAGTGGGTCCACGGGCTGAGGCGCATACCACTCTTGCCTTGAGATCTGTATAAAACAAAATGATATAGGATTTTCATAAATCTATCTATCTATCATCTATCTATCTATCATCTATCTATCTATCTATCTCTCTATCTATCTATCTATCTATCTATCTATCTATCTATCTATCTATCTATCTGTCTGTCTGTCTGTCTGTCTGTCTGTCTGTCTGTTCTGTCTGTCTGTCTGTCTGTCTGTCTGTCTGTCTGTCTGTCTGTCTGTCTGTCTGTCTGTCTTCTGTCTGTCTGTCTGTCTGTCTGTCTGTCTGTCTGTCTGTCTGTCTGTCTGTCTGTCTGTCTGTCTGTCTGTCTGTCTGTCTGTCTGTTCTGTCGTCTGTCTGTCTGTCTGTCTGTCGGTCTGTTCTGTCTGTCTGTCTGTCTGTCTGTTCTGTCTGTCTGTCTGTCTCTGTCTGTCTGTCTGTCTGTCTGTCTGTCTGTCTGTCTTCTGTCTGTCTGTCTGTCTGTCTGTCTGTCTGTCTGTCTTCTGTCTGTCTGTCTGTCTGTCTGTCTGTCTGTCTGTCTGTCTGTCTGTCCTGTCTGTCTGTCTGTCTGTCTGTCTGTCTGTCTGTCTGTCTGTCTGTCTGTCTGTCTGTCTGTCTGTCTGTCTGTCTGTCTGCTGTCTGTCTGTCTGTCTGTCTGTCTGTCTGTCGTGTCTGTCTGTCTGTCTGTCTGTCTGTCTGTCGTCTGTCTGTCTGTCTGTCTGTCTGTCTGTCTGTCTGTCTGTCTGTCTGTCTGTCTGTCTGTCTGTCTGTCTGTCTGTCTCTGTCTGTCTGTCTGTCTGTCTGTCTGTCTGTCTGTCTGTCGTCTGTCTGTCTGTTCTGTCTGTCCTGTCTGTCTGTCTGTCTGTCTGTCTGTCTGTCTGTCTGTCTGTCTGTCTGTCTGTCTGTCTGTCTGTCTGGCCTGTCTGTCTGTCTGTCTGTCTCTGTTCTGTCTAATGTGACAGGTAACCACAGTGGTGGTTGCCATGGTTAAGCATCCACTTGCAATGCGGGAGTGGCAGGGTTCGATTCTTAGTGCCGACCAAGAACTCGCCGGTTTTTCCCTGTGGGTAGAGGAGTACACCGACCTGGCACTCTGTTCTTTCTGGGTATGCATCTCGAAAGGCAGCCCCGTAAGCCTCTCCGAAGACCCCTGGGTGTGCCTTAACCCACTACAGTCTTGGGGCAATAGTTGTGCATTCACCGCTGTGGTGAAAGGGAGAGAATCTCTTTCACCAGGCACCTACTGGCTAAATAGGTACAAGCGCACCTTCGCCCCGGTGCTCGGCACAACGAAGGTATAGTCGCTTAGGAGAGCGCCCACCCCATGGGAAATTGAAGACGTATGGCCCCAGACCGATAATCAAAGTCATTTTTTTTCCTGGATATTAACTGCTGGATGGTATTTATCGCTCCTAAAAATTCAGTAGTGCCTTAGCAAACATAAAGTTATATCAGCAAAGTCCTACATTCAGCAACCACTACTTTTTTCCTTCAAGGGCGTGCATTCTTCAAACCTTTGAAAGCGCAATAACAATATGTTGAGGTTTAAACGATCAGATAGAGACACCAGGAAGCTACACCTGCTAGTGCCTTTGACATACACTTGACAAGCGATCATAAGAAGTTCTTTAGGCTTGCTGGATGAAATTATTCTACAATATTTCGCTTCTGTAACTTATCAAGTTATTGAGACGTAACAGTCTGCTGTAGTAAGCTGCTGGGATTCCTGGAAATATGCGCTGGTGAAAAAAAGCAGCAATGTTTTTCCTATTATGTTTCAAGAGCCTAATTTACACTTATTATTTTATGAGAGGGTCACGAATATAAAAAAGGTGAAAGCTTTTTAGTAGACGACTCCTTTTTTTCTGTAGTACACCTGCGTCAGATTAACGCAAAAAGTAGCAGCAGTCAAATAAAAATCAAATGTCAAGAAATGCAACAATCTAATGAGTAGTTCTGAAGGTTACTAACACCCCTGCTTAGCCGAAGAAACGCAGGTTTATGGAACCAAATTAAGGATTGTAAATAATAAAATAGTAATGAAATCGAGAAATCCTGAGTGGGAACAGTTTATAGTTCAGCAAAAAGTTTTGAGTTTTCTGTCACTCACTCATGAAACGTGTTTTGCTCATATGGCTTACTCGGAGGAGTCAGTTACCAAAATGTTTTTGAGCACCCTCTGACTAACTCATTAAATGAATTTCGCCCATCGGGCTCGCTCGGAGAAGTGAGTTACCAAAACTTTTTGAGCTCCCTCTGACTCACTCATGAAATAAATTTTGCCCATCAGGCTCACTCGGAGTCAGTCCCCAATAATATTTAAACTGTACTCACTGAGACTCAGCCTCAGTAAAATTATCGCAGTGGGGCTTACTCAGACACAATCACATCAAATATTATTCACTCGAACTCATTTAGATGTGGAATCTCTGCTTAAATTGAGGCTGAGTCAGTTTGAGTGTGTCGACTCATGGGTCCGTTAGTGTAAAATGAGCTTTCTTGCTGCCGACACACTCAGTGACAACAAAACCAAATGCACGTTGCTGAGTGTGTTTAGGAGTCAACCAGACAATTGTTACAGTTCTATATATTTGCTCGTATGGCGACTTTAATGAATGAACTTTTCAAGCAAGAAAGATAGAAAAAATTTTAAAAGAGAAAGTTAGAGATTGCTTTGAAAAAAATGTTTGATGAGACTATTTCAAACTTTATATATTTGAATTTTTTGTGTTTTTATTATTACGGACGCCCACAAAAGACAATTAGAAAAAAAGAACTTAAAAACAGACTTGTGACATGCCCGTTTGCGCACTTGCAGTGTTCCTTAAGGTCCCACGCATGGACGTTCTACTTTAAATAATTTGGTTGTAACAGTGATGAGTAGACGCAGCCGCTATTGCATTTCCTGCGCCTTGCAAACATGTTTATCGCGCAGGCGCCACTAACTTGGCAGCCTTGATGAGACAGCGCAACTGGGCTTGTAAACCTGTCATGCGGATCATTAATGAGCATGCTATCATCATGTGCACTGGTGCGCGACCAAACATGTCACAGGCTATTCCCTGCTTTTCGCGGCCATCTGTAATAAGAAGGAAAACACTAAATTGGGAAATGCAGAGTTATAACTATCTGATGGGATGTCTTGCGAATCTTTCTACAACTTATAGTCGAAATGTTAGGCCCGCTTAGTAGCTTCGGAAGGTAATTTCTTAAAGCGGCGCATTAAATGATTATTGAGAACATGACAATTATTTGATTCACTCCAGACACAAGTGAGCCGCATTCATTTCGTCACGTTGTCATGAGTACTTTGAGTTATTTTTGAGCCCTGGCTTAAGATAGCGTGGACACCCTGTATATACGTTGCTACTTCCACGTAAGTGCATGTTATCTTTCTACGTGAACTTAATCAAACGACATGCTAAAAATAAGGCAAACTTACTACTGCATCTCTTCATGCAGAGCCAACATGTACGGAAACCGTTAGCGTTTTGCGAATATTCACCCTTTGGCAAATGATGGCAGGTGCCTTTTTCATCATTGGAAAACCCATGTTTTACCAGTGTAGCGTTGCCCAACTTTCGGCTTTAGGCTGCAGACGGGTTTGACTCTTTTCTTAGCTGTAAATGAAATAGATAACATAATCATGGTAAGGAGCTGTCATTAGCATGTTTAGAACATCGCATCAAATTATTTGAGAAATGATACCGTTATACTTGCTCATTGAACGATGGTTACCAATACAAATATATTGTTGATGACCAGAACGAATATCCAGCTGATAACGCTAACGTAGTAATTTGTCCGTTGTTTTAACGGTATAAGACAGGCTGTTTCGCATTTGTAACATTGATGATTCTTAATGTGATAGTTGCATTAGAAGAATAAGTGAGAAAGTATTTATTGTGAATGGCATTTTGCGCAAAAATACGGGAAAGAAGGAAGGCAGCACAGACAGGCGCCGACTGCGACTGTTAGTGTTCTATTCTTTCTTGCCCGGTTTTTTTTGTTGTTGTTGCGCAAAATTTAAGTACATATTTCGAAAATTGCTATAATAATGCCTGCTCACATGATATTAAACCTCTGATTGAAACACACTTAAGATATTGAAAAAAATGGTTGATTGATTTTCCTGTCTAGTTGGTAATGAATCAATGTACTAAAGCTATTTATTTCACGCGTATTGACAAGAAAGGGCACTAAAGATGACGTAGTAATGTACATGCCTAAGATGGCTTACTCATATAGCGACTTTTAGAGCACTAGGCGTCTGTGGGGCCGGTGCCTGCAATACCGTGCAAAACATCCAATATCTTCATTCATTGGTAGGTAATAACGATAGTTTCAAACATAAAAGCTTATCTTCGACAGCGGAGAAAGGTCACAGAGAAGCGTTTCAGAGTTTTAAGCTTATCGTGCTTCAGAATACAGTTTAAATTTCTTTCTTCGTGCTAATTACCTTTCTTATAAATGGTTTTCTAAAAATAACCTTTTAAGGTGTTCTCACAAGAATACAAATTCAGACGTGATGAGGTAAATCTGATAATGCATATAGAAATTTTTTGCAGTGAATGCTGATGACTAAAAATAACAACCTCAAGCTCATACGCTAGTCGACTGGAGTGTCCATGGTTGAACTGTTCAGCGAACAATAGGACGCAATAAAAATAAAGCAGCTTTCTTGCGATTATTATTAAGTGACGAAGCTTACTATGCAGTGGTTTTCTTTTCAAATTGAAAGGTGACATACTACCAGCTGCACTTAATTGCTCCCGAGTAGTTGATGGTTGAGGAGGAACTGTTTACAACATAGTGTAACTTATATTTATTACTTGTAAATAACCATTATTTTCACGAGAAATATAGAATACCACACTCACGTAGGCATACTTCCTGGCACTTTTTTTCTGAAGCAAATCGGTTTCTGTTTCCACCACATCCACCGTAGATAAATATTTTGCAGAGCCTGGTCCCAAAAATCAAATACCAAGTAGGAATATATGCCCGGCATACTCCTTGCACTGGGGGTTTGTAACACCTCGCTGGCCGCCCTCCTAGAACCGTAAAACATTTATTATAGCAACAGCTATCAATGGTACACTTTGTGAATAAAACTGTAAAGGAAAAAGAAGTCACAGATATTGGCTTTGGATCCGGTTGGTCGAACTCAGTTTAGGCGAGAAAAATACTATTTAATAATTTATTTAATGATTACTGCTGCATACGACACAATTGAATATGTTCGCGTTGATTTTATAAAAAGTAGAACGAAAAGTGGCACACGTAGCGAATTCAAATTCACAGGTAATTTGTCGAGCTAATAATTTAGAAATATTCAAGTGCCCGAACCGAAGCCATGCAACGCTGACATTATGTACGCTTGTAGTGATACTTAACGAAATAACATTTTCAATTTATTTGGCTGTGGCTGAACTGCCTTGCAAATTAAAGCCACGCTTTCATTTCCACGCACCACACATGTGACAGCTGCGCAAGAAGTGGTACTGCATTCTGCAAACTGCTAAAGTATGCACAACATGAAATCGCAGTAAGCCTGATTCTAAATTTTAATATCTGTCGCAAAATAAAATGGCGACTTTGTGAGACAGTAAAATGCACAAAATGATTGTGATTCAATTTGTAACCTAAGCATCTGAATGCGCTATGAGTATTTCAATTCCTAAAAAAGACTATCGCAGACGCGTGTGATTTACAATATAGGTGCAGTACATCATGGGCCTTCCCTTCTTAAACAAGAAAATGAAGTGCTCAGAAAAAGTTGCGCTAGTTATTATGAAATATGCGCGGCGTTTATAAATGTTGTGAATGTTAAAAAAGTGAATGACTGCAAATATAGAGGATGTTTGCTCGAATGCGGAAAACTTACCAACTTTCAACACATTTCAGTGGCTAATTTTAGCAGGTACCACGAAAATGAAAAATCGCCTAAGAAATATTCGCTCATTACAAATATCCTCGAACAGTGTATCCATTGCACAGCAGCAAATAAACTGCACGCAACTCATTGCAAAAAGTCGGTGACAAAAAAGATAGGGACTTTTAAATGTACGCAATAGACACGACCATTAAGTGCAACTCGCTGCACTTAACGAGTGGTATTAAAGAGCTTTCAGCCATCACTAGACTTGTTCGGGCATCGGGAAGTGACACAGCCACGGGCGGTAACCAACGCCGACGCCATTCTTGGGCGAAAAGTGTTTCAAAATCAACGCGCATGTTCACATCCATCAAAGCGGATGAGCTGTACCGCAGCGAGTCCACGCTTTTCGAGTAAAGGTGGTAAACAAACGAATGCTGCCAATGGTCGCACGTTTATTTATTGAACGGAAAAAAGGCGAGTGATCTCACGTGACGGCATCTGGCCAATACCAAAGTGGTGCTAGCCTCGGAGAGGTCATAGGAAGGAGAAATGATAAGTTGCCTACGTATAACTACACACTTCACGAAGTTTCAGGAGCCTTAGCTAAGTGGCCCGCTCGTGTGCTTTGCGCTAAGGTGCGGGGTCTTTTTCCTTACGTGCGCGCGCGCTTATTTCACGCTGCCGGAGTTGTATGTCTTGGGTTTTCACCGGAACAATTCAGGTGTAGTTACAGGGTGCACGAAGGTCACTTATCTTGCTGCAGTCTCTCTGTTTGCGAAAAAAGCGTGCTTTTCGAACATAGAAATAACAGAGACACTACTTAGTTCACACTCATCTTGCAAACGAAAAACCATTCGGCATCGGTGTCACGAGCGTCTAAATTGGATGTGCTATGAGATAAGTCGTTCTCAGCGTCGCACTCAATCACAAGCGCCATTGGCTGCCTTATGAGTGACGTCGTGCGTCTCATCGCAGCCGTGCCGACGAGCACGCACACACGAGTTCCATTTGAAACCTTCCACATGGGTATGCACCAGACAACTCTAGAAGAGCGCCAACCTCAGAAACGTGGGAGAGCTCGCATACTCCGGGCTGTTGGTGCATTCCCGGCACGAAAAAATTGGCATATCCCACATACAGTGGGAATCGATGATATTCTAAGCACGAATGAGACAGGTTGATATGTCACATTAAAATCAGCACATTACGATGTAGAGCTAAAAGATGCTGTACATGAGTTCAGTGTCGTGATTATCCTGTTTGGATGTGTCGTCTACTTTTGTCATCTATTCAAGTCACGTGATACCAAATTTAGTATATTTGAAGCTAGCAAAACGACCGCGAGCACGCTATGAGCGTGGTATGTTATCATCTTCTTATATGACTAGCGTGTCAGGATTATCATGTTTGCACCAGTAATATATTTGCTCATCCAATGACGTCACATAGCACCGAAATTGGAATAAAGTGAAGCTAGCAAAGCGGCCACGAGCACATCATGAAGAGCCCAATATACTCCAATGTAGCGTACGCACGCGCACGCTCCATGGGTACAGCGACGCTACGTTAGAAAAACGCGAGCACTCTATAGCCTAACGCCAGGCGCGAACGGCGCCGCCCGGCGGCAACCGGCGCGAAATGCTACATGCTGGATTTCGCGCTGATGCGTTACTCAGACACCATTGCGTCTTCCTCTTTTCGTGACAGAGGGACGCCGAACGCGCTGAAACGCGCATGCGTCAAAGCAACGCTGCGTGGCGGGTGCCTGCGTTCATATGGCAGGACCGGTGCCTGGCGTGGCAACGCCGGTTTGACCTGATGAAATGAACGCTGGTGAGCACGCGCACCTCGTCACGTCGAAATGTATTGACGCCTTGAATGTGGTATGTAGTCATGTTCTCATATGACACGCATGTCATCATTATCATGTTTGTATCAGCCGCATACCTTCATCAGCTATTGACGTCACGTAATACTAAATTTGGCATATGTAACCGCAAGCGCATCATGAGTGTGGCATGTAGTCTTGTTGTTACATGACACGCATGTAGTGATTATCATGTTTGTATGTGTCATTTACCTATGTGGTCCGTTCGCGTCACGTATTACCGATTTTGGTACATGTGAAGCTATCGAAACGGCCACGAGTGCATCATAACCGTAGCATATAGTCATGCTGTTACATGACACGCATCTCATGTTTATCTTGTTTGCACCAGTATGATACGTTCGTCATCCAGTCATGTCCCGGAATACCGAATTTGGTATATGTGACGCTAGCGAAACGCTCGCGAACGCATCAAGAGCTTGTCATGTAGTCATGTGGTTGCATGGCACGCAAGTCAAGATTTTCATTTAGGGTGTGTAGTCTCTGTTCGCCATGCAATCATGTCATACCATACTGGTTTTGCAACATGTCATGTGAACGAAACCAGCGCAAGAGCTGCAGGATCATGAAATGTGAATCATGATCCTGCAGGAAATTCATGTATTGATTTTGATGTTATAACTAGTCAAGTATGTTCTTCATAAGTCATGTTATGCCATACCAAGTTTGGTATTGATTTCGATTTTGAAACGACCAGGAGAGCTAAATGTCGTAGGCGGCTACATAGATAGATAGATAGATAGATAGATAGATAGATAGATAGATAGATAGATAGATAGATAGATAGATAGATAGATAGATAGATATATAGATAGATATAAAGATAGATACGCAGAAAGTCGTCGAAGCTCGTTAGGGAAATGCTTCGCATTTAAAACAGGCCCGGGAGGCTGACTACCGTATTCACAAACGCTCCTTGACTTGACTTTCACCCTTCACTTGACAGAGTTGAGCACTGCGCCACAGCTCAGCTCAAAAACGACGCTGCGCTACTCGAGAATCGCAGCAGATTATCGCTGATATGCTTTGACTTGCGGTGCCTAGAAATGGCGCTCCCATCGGCTTTCTCAGTTTAGTTCGGGCTGTCACGGTGGATGGACGCGTTTTTTGAGCGCTCCGGATCGACTGCGCAGATAAGTGTTTCTGCATGTTTTGAGCTTGTCTTTATAATTATAAGGCAGCGGTTGAAGTCTTCGTAACACCTATTTTATGGTACGGCTTTTTCTAGGGCCAGTCACCAGGTATTTATTAGTGTGGGTGTGTGTGTTGGAATTTTTTGTTGTTTTTTTTTTCTTTCGCCACCCCGTGGGGGAGGTGTGCGTACATTGAACACGCAAATTTTTGTAGTAGAGCTTAGACTTTCTTTTGTTTCGTAGTGCAGGGCTCGAGTTTAGTAATTCTCGAGTATAGGGACAATTGGTGTCAGAAAGACATGGTTAAAAAGACTGTAAAGTGTTCAGGATATGGAGTGGGTTTGAAAGTAGACCCTAGCGTAGAAGCGGATGGAGAAGAGGCTGACGCGAAGTGTAGGCAATGTGAGGTCGAGGAAAAAATGGAGAAAATGATGGTTGCCCAGAGTGAAACTGCTGATGAGAATCGCCGAGCTTGAGACTGCGTTGGCGACAGAGCAAGCGAAAACAAGGGCAATGGGAGAAAGACTGAAGTCCGTCGAGAAAGCACTAGCGAAGCTGAACAAAGAAGCGGCCTACGGAGAGAACAGTAGGGAACCGGCAACCAGAACAGTGGAGAAGGAAGAGCAAGCAAGTTTGGAAAAAACAGGTTTAGCCGGTTCAATTGCCGCAAGGCCCAGCTTCAGCGAGGTAGTGGTGGGGCTGGGAGGGGACAAAGCAGCCGGCGTCACAAGTGCAAGTAGCCCCCAGGTGCAGGACGCTCCAGCTGAAAAGTCACAGCATGTGATCATCGCCAGCGACTCGAATTTATATCGATGCACAGAAGCCGTCAAAGAGAGGGTAAGAGGTGACAAGAGGGTTGTAGTAAGGGCGTTTCCAGGACGCAAGCTTGAAGCAGTCATGAGGCAAGCGAGCGCAAAATTCAAAACTACAGCTGATAGACGAAACCTCATGATAATTTCAGGCGGTTTAAACGATGTCTTAAATGAAGATACAGCAGGACTAGCAACCACACTGGCGAAAGGTGTCGATGACATGCGTGCCACTTCTCCTAAGGTACAGGTAGTGATATGCACGATACTGGAGGTACCGCTGCGTGATAGCAACCTTCAAAGAGCGGTTGTCAACGCAAACCAAGAGATATGGCGGATGAGTTGAGAGAAAGGCTTTGAGGTGGTGGAAATAAACAGAGAGGTGGATAGGTGGGGTGGTTTTCAACGAGACAGAATTCACTTCGATGGGCGGCTAGGTCATGAGGTGGGTTGGCGACTTGCAGGACGCGCAGTAGCTTTTTTGGGGGGCAAGCGACCCCTTCGGGGTGCAGGATAGCTAGTAACGAGGAATATAACCAGGGAGACTCTTCGACAGGTGGCATGGATAGATACGATTCCAAAGTGGCACCAATATTTAGGATAGGTAGAATTGGGGCATAAATAGACGTAGCCACGAGCACCGAGCCAATTCAGACATAGGGTATATTAACATGCAGGGTGGTAGGAACAGACTGAAGTGGGAAGAGATAGAAGAACAGCTAAGGGAAGAGAGGCCGATGGTATAGGATTTTGTAGAAACATATCTCAGGGACATGGAACAACCTCCGAACTATCCGGACTACGCGTGGGAATATTGTAATAGAACAGAAGGCAGCAGAAAGGGGGGTGGTATTGGCGCATTCATTCATAAAAGTACAGACTGGCAAAGGGTCAAGCAGGAGTGAGAGGAACATTTATGGCTAAAAGGGAAAGTGGCAGGTTAAATGACACTTTTTGGTTTCGTGTACTTGTGGACGGGAGCAAAGGCCAGAGAGGAAAACCAGACAATGGTAGAGTGTATATCAAAGGACATTCAGGAGTTAGGAAGAGTGTGCGAGATAATTATACTAGGAGACATGAATGCGCACATAGAAGATATAGATGGGTACACCGTCCCGACAGGCAAAATGATTATTGATATGTGTGAAAGGCTTGGTTTGATCATTTGCAACAGTACCGAGAAGTGTGTAGGGCAAATAACATGGGAGGTAGGAAGGCTGCAGTCGACCATAGATTATGCACTGATGTCACATAGGATTTATGATAAGCTCCGGGGAATGCATATGGATGAAGGTGGCTCCAGAAGTATGGGTAGTGATCACAAACGTATCAAGCTAAGTTTTGGAAGAACAGTGAAAGTGGGAAGGAGACAAGAAGAACAACTACAGGAAAATTTTCATCCAGATTGAAATAGCCACTAAACAAATTGAGAAAGTAATCACGGAGGATAATAAGACAGTGTGGACATACACGAATCTAATTAGACTCTTTGAGCTAGAGCTTGCTAAGACGCGTGACGAGTCACCCCGGAAAAGAAGACACAAACCCAAAAGTTGGTGGGATGGGGAAGTTAAGGGAGCCATAGCAAAACGTCAGGAAGCCTCTAGGGAACACAGACATGCTAAGCAGCGGGGTGAACCGACAGATGATGTTGAAAGAAAATGGGAAAACTTTCTAAGCTGTAGAAGGGATGCATCTCTTCTGATCAATGAAAAGATTAGAAGAAAGGGAGCTCAGTGGCTGTCAGAAGTACATAAAAAAGGTAGAAAGGCAGCTGTGAAATTTTGGAACCATCTAAACTCCCTAAGAAATGAGACAAGCCTAGAGCAGAGTTTTATAACTACAGCCCAAGGTGCTAGGCTAGAAGGGGACGAAGCTATTGAATATACAAGAACAAGGGTGACAGAAAAGTTTCAACAAAGTACTTTATGCACCA